>SWDC01000152.1:15989795-16264795 GCA_004919715.1 Linderniella brevidens
ACATGTCTTTTGCGATGATGTACTGTTTCATTAAAGCATTTGCTAGTCGTCACTTAAGTATTTAGTGACAACATCTAATAGCCACGATATAGTGAAAACATTATTATAGTGACTAATTTATCAAATATAGTGACAAATAAGTTGCGTCTGAAAATTATTATTTTTGTAGTGGTCATTACTGGATGGAGAGTGCGACATTGACACATGGTCCCGAAGATAAGTCTAATCCTCAAAGCATGTGACGCAAGGCCATAGTTAGTCGAGTGTAAATACCTCGGCTCGATACAAAAAATATTTTATTGTTACGCTTAGAACTTACAAAAGCATTTATTAGTTAGGGCTGGCTGTGTGTCGTTTTTCCTTGATTAAGTGAAGTGGTTTACTTGTTTCAATATGTTAGACCAGTAGTTGAGAAGAGTTGTTAAATCTCGTTTGTTGGTTCAAACTCCATGACTGTCGATGGGCTTACAAACAGGTCGAATGGACAAGACGTTTTAATCCCACTGAAAGTCGTGATTGTTCCAATCCCATAAGGTATAGAATCGCTTCAAATTGAATTAGAGTTGGAGTGTTGGCATTACATTATAGCGGGGGAATTGGGATATCATGACAGGGGAAAAAATAGCTCAACGGAAAATGTCATAGGGAGCTGCACTTCGTATTAAAGCTTTGGGCCGAAACCCATAAAGATCGTCTCAATTGTACTGCAAAATAAAAAAAAAAGAGTAAAAATACTCCAAAGGTACTCCAAACTTATACCCAAAATGAGTTTTCACAATTCTCTCTCCTCAATTAACGCATATTTGCATTTGTAACTGCAAGATGCGTATGAAGAATTAAATTTGCACAAATACCCCTTTTTTTATTTTAATAAAAGGACACATTAAAAAGGGAGAAATAAGGAAGCTAAGAATAGAATACAACGAAACGATGAAAAAATAATGATAAGGAGAGATAAAGAGAAAGCTTATGATTTTTCTTTTTATTTTGTTTTACTTTTTATCTTTTTATTTTGTTTACTTTTTATCTTTTTATTTATTCCTACCTTCATTTATTTTAAGTTTTATCCTAAAAGTTATCAATTTTTTTATTTTAATATTTTTTAGAGTACTTGCGTATAGTGGGTATGTTTTATAATTTCAAGAATTTACTTATTTAGATTATAAATTAGCATTATTAATATTGGAATTTTTACGTAATTACATATTCCAATCGTGCATATTATTTTATTATTTAGGTGTTTATTACTTAAGTGTTTATTATTTTATTATTTAAGGTAATTTTCTAATAATTTTGTTTGATTAGGAAAAATTATAATAATGAAAAGTAATTCGATAAGTATTTACCAGCTTTTACATTATATTATCATTATTATTTATTGTTTATATTGATTTATACGTATTGTATAACATAACTTTGAAAAGTTATAAAATATATGGATGGTATTGAAAAGTTGTAAAAGTTAATGTAAAAAAGAATATTTTGGTAATATACTTTTGAGTTTGAGAATGAATTTTTCAGTTGGAGAAGAATTAATGCATTTTGAGTTTGAGAATGAGTTTTTCGGCTGAAGATTGATCTAAGAGAAGCCAATTGCACCCACCGAATAATTGCTTATCCAGTACGTTGTTCTCATTGATTTGCTACTAACAAGGAATTTCGCCTTTGAATTCTTTCCTTCTAGCTTGAAAAACGATTCTCCTCATATCGACGTGTATCGACTCGTCAACGAACGAATAACGGAGACGAGTCCGATCAACGAGTCCCATAAAAAAGAAATTCATTGTTTTTCCGAATCGCAACGGCATCATTGATTCAATCTCTTATGCTTTTTCATATTTTTAATTACATAATTAACAATTTTAAACTACTAAAAAATATATTTATTCTTTAAAAAATAAAAGAATTATATTGTAAATTATAAATATACTTAATACGTGATTTAAACATATATATTTAAAGCTTTAAAAAACTAAAAGAATTATATTGAAGAATTATATAAAATACTTATACATATTGCTTCAAAATATTTATACTTAATATTGAACATTAATTATCACGTTAACAATATCACTTCAAAATGAATATATTAACTCACTTTACATACGTAATATTAATAGGGTTAAATATGACATTTACACAACGTTACCCCACACATCATCTTAATAAACGAACACAATATTCAAATATCACCCCAAAACAAACACGTTGATGACATATCTATATCACCGTGATGCTCATCCATGTGATGTGAGTATCACCGTGATATTGGATCACCGCAAACAATAACCCCCTAAAAGAATTGAGGAAGCCTCTAAAAAATGTGAGGCAACGAGGACCTATATATATATATATATATATTTCAAGCACTTTCTTGAGCCATTGTCGTTCTTTTTGTTTTAAATAAATTATTTTTCCAACAGCTCATTTTCATACTAATAAACTGTCTAGGCCGGATTTTAATATACATTGTTTTTTTTTTTTTGCTGTCACGAAGTATCCCACTCTAGTAGGGAAATACGTTGAACAACTCACAGTTGAGCGTTAGCAAAAGTCATAATGGTCAAACACGACATAATTTATTGGCAATTAGCTGAAAAGTTGATAGCAATGAAGCTGCATCTGTCCTTTAGGTAAATTTCCTTTCATTCCCGTTTTAAGTTTGAGCTTTCTCTTAAATACCTATCGAATTATTTCTTTATGTTAGGTACATATTTGTGAAAAATTTTGTATAATACCCCAAACATTGATATGACGAAAATAACTTTTCTTCACATATTCAAAAAAGCTTTCAGAAAATTATATTATTAGTCGCTATTATACTAACAAAACGCGATACTATACAATTTTGACATAATTCTACCAATAAGCGTAGATATTATACCATCTATCCCCATTATGATATGAAGTCAATTCAAGAGTATTATACCAACAGTTATCATATACCAACAAATAATGTTATTATAGTTTTATTATACGAACTCATTTTCGCGAATTATACCACGAAACACGATAATTATACAAATAAAAGCGAATATTATACCAACAAAATATTCAAATAAGTATACCAATAATTCGATTAACATATCAACAAACTCATTTATTATACTGTTACATTTCCATCTAATTTATGACTATTATACCAACGAACCCCAATATTATACGTACGATTTTAGATATCGTACTCAAAGTACACTACATATCATTATAACAACAAATTTGTTTAACACCGCATACTGATCAAATTTACCAATAAATGTTGCGATTACACGAGCAATTTAGGTAATAATACCAACAAATACTGATCGATTGTTATACTAAAAAAATAAAAAATTATACCAACTTGTTCCAATAATTATATCAATACTTCTGATTATTATACCAACAAACTCAATTATAATTTTTTTCATTTTCCAAATGAACTGTAAATATACCAACAATTTAGGTTATTATATCTGCAAAGATAGAGCGATTGGCTTATAATTATTATACCAAAAAAGGACCTAATTATACTAATTCAAATCTTTATCATACCAACAAATAATTTTTTCAAAATAATTGCGGTATTCGACGTTTTATAATATACCAACAAACGTATAAATTTACCAACTTATTCCAACAATTATACATTACTTCTTATTATTGTACCAACAAATCTAATCATAATTTTATCATTTTTCCAACCAATTCCTGACTATTATACCAACAAGACCCGTTATTATACAAGAGCTTTGTCTATATACCAACAAAGGCGGATATTATACCAAGAAATGACATAATTATACTAATACATGTCTTTATCATACCAACAAATATTTTTTTAAACAATTTGCGTTATTCGACATTTTTAATATACAAACAAAAGCAGAAATTATACCAACTTATTCCAACAGTTATACTAGTACTTCTGATTATTGTACCAATAAATTCAATTATAATTTTCTAATTTTTCCAATCAATTCCTGACTATTATACCCACAAGACCCGTTATTATACCAAGAGCTTTGACTATTATACCAACAAATCGAGGTAGTGAATTTTAGGTTGAAACCACGTAAAGTAGAAATACATGAAATTTTGGTTGAAACTCCTACAATAGGTGTTTCTGCACCTGTTGCTAACCCTTTAGCTATATCACGGTCACATAGCATGGTAGGACAACAAATGGGTATTAAGAACTCAGAGAATAATCATGTCAATACCGAACCGATGGCTGCTGAACAAATTACAAATGAACAAGTGGCCCCACAAGATATAGCTTTACGTAAAGGCATAAAAGACCAGCTATTTATGATGACTATGTATTTATTCACTTGAACATGAATGTGATCTGAACATCGATAAAGATCTAATCTCGTATAAACAAGCCACATAATGCAGTAATTATGAAAATTGATTTAATGCCATGAAAAAAGAGTTGAAGTCAATGGATGCCAACAAAGCTGGGAATTAGTTGAGTTGGCTAACGGTTCTAAATGAGTCGGTTGTAAATGGGTCTACAAGACCAAACGAGGCTCAAAAGGCAACATCGAAAGATATAAAGCCTTAAGAATAATCTTGACTTTTGTAGCTCATTATGATCTACAACTTCACCAAATGGATGTAAAAACTGCATTTTTGAAAGGTGACCTAAAAGAGGATGTTTATATGGACCAACCTGAAGGGTTCTTGAATACGCAAAATTCAGATTTAGTGTGCAAATTAAAGAAGTCGATATATGGAATGAACAAGCTTCCCGACAATGGTATATTAATTTCAATAATATCATTAATGAAGTCGAAAAATACGCCTAGGGGGGGAGGTGAATTAGGCTTATAAAAATTTAGCTTCTTCTTTTTCAATCGCTTTGGATGTGATATCCTATAAACGTTTCTTTGCTAAGTGAATCCTTTTCAAAGAATGTTTCGTCGGTTATCTCCTAGCCGCGTCGGATGTGTATCAGATATATCGCACGAAAAATATAAAGAACTGAAAGTAACATGAGACATGATTTTTATAGAGGTTATATACCCAATCGGGGTTTAGTCCTCTCCTTGAGGTTTGTTCCTCAGGAGTTAATCAATCACTATAATATTACCTAAGTTGGTTACAAAACTGATTGATTATGGCCAATACACAAACCGAAACAAGTCGAACACTAGACACGCTACGTTACCGCACACCGAGTTTCGCTCTAAGAAATCTCCAATTTCCGACCGGAAACAGCTCGCTACCGAAGGTCCCCCGGAACACAGTCCTTCCCTTCACGTGCGCGTAAGCGTCGGCCTTGCCTCCTTCGTGTACCAATCACGTTCGAAGACAGAATATATGGTGGAGGGATATAGAAAGCATCACTTGTAAACTCAGACAGCAGAATGATATCGCAAATGTAGACGCAGTCGGCAGAAGGTTATCACTAATGGCCGCTCAACAGCAGAAGGTTTCTCAAGTGGATAGACCAAAATGGTCAACAATTACATCATATGGTTTTATAGAGAACACTGTAGATCGATGTATCTATATGAAGATCAATGGAAGTAAGTTTATTATATTAGTCTTATATATTGATGATATTCTTCTTGCTTCAAATAATGTTGTTATGTTAATATAATATTATTTTGAAAAAATAGTATTATACTATTTATTCGAGCTTTTCAAGCCGACCTCAAGCACTTCGAGTACAACCTTTTGAACGGATTCGAGCTCGAGCAGCTCGAGAATTTTTCGATCCGAGCTCGAGCTTCGATTTTTAGTGTTTGATCGACCTCGAGCTCACTTTAGACTGAATCGAGCCGAGCTCGAGCTGGGCCATGTTTGGGCTCGGCTCGGCTCGTTTTCAGCCCTACACCAAAGACTAAATGCTCACATATAGAAGGTCAAATCACCTTGAATTACAAGGTTATTCAGATTCAGACTATGCGCGATGCGTAGATACGAGGAAATCAACATTTGGCTATGTGTTTTTAATGGCGGGAGGAACAGTTTCATGAAAAAGTGGAAAACAATCTATAATTGCTACGTCCACTATGGGAGTTGAATTTGTGGCATGCTTTGAAGCCACTATTCATGCATTATGGTTGCGGAATTTCGTACATGGACTTACTATAATTGATAAGGTAGATCGACCCGTACGAATTTATTGTGATAATTATGATGTTGTATTCTTCTCCAAGAATGACAAGTACTCGAAGGGAGCAAAACACATTGGGTTAAAGTACTTGGTCGTCAAAGAAGAAGTTCAAAAACAAAAGGCGTTAATTAGCATATAAGAACCAACTAAATGATAGCGGATCCGCTAACTAAAGGATTACCACCTAAGACGTTACTGGTTATGTTGAACGAATTGGTATTACAAACAAGTCCATGATAGTGTAACATGACGATGTATATCGTTTATATTGCTCGTATTATTCTTATGACTCATTTGAATTCAATTAAAAAATTTGCTTTGAATGTTACTGGTTATTCACATTATGGGTATGCAAGTACGATTTTTTTTAGTGAATAATATTAAAGTTAAAAATAATATTTTCCTTAATAATAGTTCTTGTGAATTAAGTTAATTGTAATACATGGAAGGAATCATGTGACTTAATAACGTGTGATCACCATGATTCGGTTTTCTCTGTTCACTTAAGAATGATTGATTGATTCATAATAGTGTACACTTATATGTTATTGAATCAACTATTAATTTATACGAGTCAATTGGGAGATTGTTGAATAATTTCATCAGTCTCATAAAATAAGTTATACTCTATATTAGATTTATTTAATATGATGATTATTAAACATTAAATAATACGGTATAAGGTTTTAATACGTTTCTATCTTTTTTCCTCATGTTAAAAGATAGCCTTTGAGAAAAAGCACCCTATAAAAAAAGGTCATGACTCTTGTTCAAAATGTATATTCATCAACTATAAAAGGGCTTTGTATCTAATGAATAAATTCGTCAAAATCTTAACATAATAGAAGGAAAGCATAAAGAATAAAATAATTTCGGCCCTCGTCCAAGATATCGAGAAATTGAAGTATATGAATCGGGGTATGTTCTTGTGTGTTTTTATGATTAAATTAAATAGTGGAGACTATAATTTCTAAACATTATTGTTTGGAAGTAAAATCTAACATTTCACACGAGTTTTGATCCAAAATATGCCAAATAATAAGAAATAGTATATTACTTTTACGATGATTAGTGAGAGGATGAAATAGTGAAAGACCTAACCCATCAAACGACTGGTTTGGTGTTTTTTTTTTCGCCTTTAAAATCGATACCTCTTTTTTAAAGAATTGCAAACAATTAACATAATAATAATAATCATATTATGAAATTATGATAAATAATATGTGGATGGTTTTAATGTTGTAAAAGTTAGTTGATTGTTGATGAGATGAGATAAGATAAGATAAGATGTATTTAATGTTGTAAATTTTAGATGAAATAGTAGAAATTTTTCTACTATAAATAGACCGATGTATTTGTATTGAATCATATCGAAAACATCAATAATACTCTCTGTACAATTCCCGTGTTTATACTTTCTGTTCTTGTTCAAATAGTTTTATAACACGTTATCAGCACGAGCGCTCTCCGGCAACGATCAACCTCCGGACAAGATCTTATACAACTATAATCGAGGTATGGTAATTTTATTTTGTGTACGGTGAGTTTATTTATAACATTCATACACTTAAGTTACGAACACTGTAAATTATATAAATATAACATATATACCACTAAAACGCCTTAGCCCGAGTGGTTTCGCGGAATATCGTCACTACAAGTGACGTGAGGTCCAGATTTCGAATCCCAGTGGTGGCGAGAATACATATATTTTATCGAACTCTGACTTATGATTTTCTTATTATAGAATCATGTTCGTTTTATTTACCGTGATGTATATCGGACGGTGGATAGTATTTTACAGTTGTTTCTAAAATATAGTTATTGATTATAATATTTTTCATTATTATGATTACCGAAATATATTTTATATTTTGAAAGATGTTTCTATATACGATGATTGATCTCATGATTCTTACTCTACTCACGGTGATAATTATCTATCTTTGGATTATGTTTTTACCAAGATTTTACAAAAGTGGTTAATTACGATATTTTTATTGTTCTATGAAATATATTTTGTGATAGAAAGATGTCGCTCTACCAGATGATTGATCTTTTGACTAGTATTATTTTTACGATGGCACTCCTCGGGATGTGGACTTTCTTTTTCGTAAGGATTTTTACTAAAGAAGATAGAAAAGAGGATTAATTGTAATTTATCTTTAAAATATTTTTTTTACAATAAACTTGTATTGGTATTTATATTGGAAATATTAATGTTATTCACATCATATATTTGTTTACTTTATGATTTGAATATTAAAACGTCTTTTGTATTTTATGATAGTATGACGAATTTGCAAAGCCTCGAGTTTGTTGCCCTTGACATCTCAGGGAAGAATTATTTATCTTGGCAACTAGACGCAGAAATTCATCTAAAAGCAAAAGGTTTGGGTGACACTATTGTCGACCCAAAACCACAACGGGTGAAGGTGACGCCACTGATACGGTAAAACCACAAGCGCTCAGGATAAGGCAAGAGCTTTTATAGTTCTTCGCCACCACATTCATGCGGATCTGAGGGATGAATACTTGAATGAACAAGATCCCGCTGAATTGTGGAAAAATCTGAAATATCGATTTAACCACTTGACAACTGTTATCCTCCCAAAGGCAAGGTATGAATGGATGCATTTAAGATTACATGATTTTAAATCCGTAGCTGAATATAACTCGGTTGTTCATAAGGTGACTGCCACATTGAAATTGTGTGGAGAAACAGTCACCGAAGACAGTATGCTGGAGAAAACATTCAACACTTTTCATCCATCAAATATGATATTGCAACAACAATATAGGGAGAGGAGATTTAAAAATCGTTCAGAGTTAATCTCTTGTTTATTGTTGGCTGAGCAAAATAATGAATTGTTGATGAAAACCCACGAATCCGCACCGACTGGTTCTACTGCAATCCCTTAAGCGAATGCAGTCAAAGATAATAATGATAATTGTTGAAGCAATGATCGTGGACGTGGTCGTGGTGGACATCGCGGTCGTGGACATGGCCGTGGTCAAGGTCGTGGTTAAGGCCGTGGACATGGCCGAGGAAATTACGGTGGTGGTTATCAGCATTTCCGTGGTGGTTATCATAACAATCGTGGTGGTCATAAGAATTTTCCCCACTAGAGGAAAAATTACAAGAATAATGATGTGAAGAGGCACATTGAACAAAAGAACAACGATGAACAATGCTATCGTTGCGGTGGTTCGGGCCATTGGTCACGTAACTGTCGCACGCCCAAACATTTGGTTGAATTATATCAAAAAAACAAGGGCAAAGAAAAGATAATTGAAACGAATTTTGTTCAAAATGATTTGGCCTCTGCTTCTGGGACAAAAAGATGAAAATACACATTTCGAAACTGCGGAAATCTAGTTTTTTCCTGAAGAAAACTAATCTACTATGTATTATTATCATGTGCTTTATTGTTATCTGTATTGTATGGTTTATTATTGTGTGTTTTATTATGTATCGTTTGGAGTGTTTTATTAAGTTATATGTTTTCTTGTGATATATCTATTTATTTTAATAATGATTGATGGGGGGTCCCGTCACAAATGGATGGAAACACACTATGTTGTAGACTAATGTTGGACGTGATGTTGGGCTAACACTCACGCTCACTTAGAAACACACAGCGGAAATGATAATTATCTAGTGACGAAATGAAACAACCACAAGAAGTGATTCTGTGCAGCAAGTCAAATAACTTGCTGCGTGCCTCAAGGCGCAAAACTCCACTATAAAGATGGATTACAAACTATCAAAAAGGATAGTTAAAGACTAAGCCTAGCAAAAACCTACGAACCAAACGATTCTGCAAACTACAAAGTCCTTTGAAAAGCTAGGCTAAAAAGAAAACTCTCTTAAGAGGTGATACTCGCTCGAACTCTCTCCTAAAATCACTTTCTCGCTCGTCGTATCAAAAGGTGAAGTGAAGTCCTCTTTTTATAGTCTTCGACTTCGTGACTTCTTCACCACAGACTTGGTCACACCACTACATCCACTAAGATAGTTATGACCGTTGAGAGTTGATTTGAATCAGCTCCAAATGACTTGTCTTGACTTGAGCTCCAATCTTCCTATTTTTAGCATGCTTCACTCCTATTTTTGCTCCAGCTTATCCACACTCTTTCCACACGGTTTGATCCATTCCAGCACTTATCCATATCCGTAAAACACTAGAAATATGCCACGTCTTCACTAAAATAAGTTTTGGGCATGAAAGATAAAACTGAGATAGGGAACATTCTCGGCCAACAAATGTTGACTAGAATGTTACCCCAACATTGCCAATGTTGAAAGCTCAACATTAACAATGATTATTATGTGTTTGTTTATAAATGAATTTTTCTTATGGAAACAAACATGTGCAATGGAGAATTATGTCTTGCATGCTGTGCAACGACTTATACGATTCTAAAGAATAAGAAATATTTCGATCATCTTGAAATGAAAGAAACAAGTGTTATTACAATATCGTGTAGCACAAATATAATTGAAGGCTCCGGAAAAGCCAACATTTTACTACCCAGAGGAACAAGGCTGATAATTGAAAACGCCTCATATTCTCTTAAGTCTCAAAGGAATTTATTGAGCTTTAAAGCTATTCGACATAATGGATATCATTATGAGATTGCAGAAAAAGCAGTTGTTGAATATTTGTACATTACAAAGGGGGTTTCTAATGTTAAAAGAATTATGGAAACATTACCTTCCTTTGACTCTGGGTTGTATTACACATATCTTAGAACGATCGAATCGTATGCTACCGTAAACCAGAAGTTTAATGACATTTTATGTTTGGCATGACCGGTTGGGCCATCCCGGTGCAATTATGATGCGGAAAATAATTGAGCATTCACATGGGCATTTAATGAAGAACCAGAGGATTCTTCAAAGTAATGAAATATCATGTGTCGCTTGCTCTAAAGGGAAGTTAATTATTCGACCATCACCAGCGAAAATAAAGAATGAATCCATAACATTTTTGGAGCATATACATGGTGATATTTGACAAATGATCCAACTAAGAGCACATTTTCCAGATTATCCGATAAAGAAAATACGCATTGATAATGCTGCAGAATTTACTTCCAAGGCATTTAATTATTGATGAAGTCGAATCTTCCCTCGTCTTGCTGGGAACATGCTATATTGCATGCAGCAACACTAATCCGCATCAGGCCAACAAGTTATAATGATGTCTCCCTATTACAAATGGTTCATGGTAAGGAACCAGATTTTTCCCATCTAAGAATTTTTGAATGTGCAATATATATTCCAGTTGCTCCACCACAACGAACAAAGATGGGACCTCAAAGGAAGTTGGGAATATATGTCGGATATGAATCTCCATCAATAATAAAGTATTTGGAACCTCTAATTGGAGATTTATTTACGGCCAGATTTGCCGACTGTCATTTGATGAATTGAATTTTCCGACATTAGGCGGATAAAATAAACAGCTGGAGAGAAATGTTAGTTGGAATGAATTATCGCTAAATCATTATGATCCTCGAACTAAAGAATGTGAACTAGAAGTTCAAAAGATAATTCATTTACAGAGTTTAGCTAATCAACTGGCAGAAAGCTTTACTGACCTTAAAAGAGTGACAAAGTCACATATACCAACTGTTAATGGTCCTGCAAAAATAAATGTTCCTGAAGAACATATATCGAGCCTAAGCCACAGCTAAAGCGTGGTAGGCCCTCAGATTCCAAAGATAAAAATCCTCAGAAAAGAAAAGGAGAAAATAACAATAAGAATGGTTCAACCGAGGATTTATCGACTAGAGAAGAGTCGATGGGCAATGAGAATGAAACTCATGTACCTGAACATTCGGAAAATAATGATAATGAAGATATCTCGATAAACTATGCCCAAAATGGAATTAGATGGAACCGAGATGAAGTCAACGTTGACGATAAATTCTCATTTAACGTAGCGCTACATGAAATGAATGAGATTAATGAGAATGAGGATCATGAACCAAAGTCTGTACAAGAATGCAGACAAAGAAATGATTGGCCAAAATGTAAAGATGCAATCGAGGCCGAATTGAAATCACTTGAGAAACGAAAAGTTTTCAGACTTGTAGTCCCTATACCAGAAAATGTAAAGCCGGTTGGAAATAAATGGGTTTTCATTAGAAAGAGGAATGAAAACGGCAAAATTGTAAGATACAAAGCACGGCTTGTTGCGCAAGGTTTTTCGCAACGACCAGGTATTGATTATGAGGAGACGTATTCTCCTGTGGTGGATGCAACTACTTTTCGTTATATAGTGAGTCTGGCAGTAAGAGAAGGTCTCGATATGCGTCTTATGGATGTTGTCACTGCTTATCTATATGGAACACTTGACAGTGACAGATATATGAAGCTTCCCGATGGATTTCAGTTGCCTAAAAATTTAGGGTCCAGAAACGAGTGCTCAGTTAAGTTGAATAAATTGCTTTATGGATTAAGCAATCTATGCGAATGTGGTATAATCGCCTAAGTGAATTTTTAGTAAAAGAAGGGTATCAGAATGATCAAACTTGTCCCTGCATATTTTTGAGAAGATGTAAAAATGAGTTTGTCATTATAGCAGTCTATGTTGATGATATCAATATAATTGGAACTCCTGAAGAGTTGACCAAAAGCTGTTGATTGTTTGAAAGGGAGTTTGAAATGAAAGATCTCGGAAAAACAAAATTTTGTCTTGGACTTCCAATTGAATATTTGAAAAGTGGAATATTTGTACATCAAGAGACTTATACGAAAAAGTATTGAAAAGATTTTACATGGATGAATCTCATCCACTGGATACTCCAATGATTGTTAGATCTTTAGACGTAATAAAGATCCCTTCAGACCACGCGAAAATAATGAAGAGCTACTTGGTCCTGAAGTACCATATCTTAGTGCTATTGGAGCACTAATGTATCTTACGAGTCATACGCGACCTGATATAGCGTTCGCCGTAAACTTATTGGCAAGATATAGTTCTTCGCCGACTCGTAGACACTGGAATGAAGTTAAACGGATTTTTCGATACCTTAAAGGAACATCTGATATGGGATTGTTCTATTCTAATGAGTCGAAAGCAAATTTAGATGGGTATGCAGATGTTGGCTATTTGTCTGACCCACATAATGCTCGATCGCAAACATGTTATTTATTTACATATGGTGGAACCGCTATTTCATGGTGGTCAGTGGAACAAACTTTAACAGCTACTTCATCTAACAATTCGGAAATTCTCGCTATTCATGAAGCTAGCCGAGAATGTGTTTGGTTGCGATCGATAATTGAGCACATCCAACAGACTTGTGGGTTGCTTTCTGAGAAATTACTTCCAACGAGCTTATATGAATATAATGCGACATGTATTGCCCAATTAAAGGAAGGATATATAAAAGGGGATCCGGAATTTTTCTTCATCCATGATTTGGAGAAAAATGGTGATATTGATGTGAATGCGATCAAGTGAAAATCTTGCAGATTTATTTACGAAAGCACTTCCCCCAATTAGTTTCAGGAAATTGGTATATTCAATTGGAGTTCGAAGACTCCGAGATTTATAATGATGTTATCATCAGGGGGAAATACGCGTTGCACTATTTTTCCCTTCACTGTGGTTTTTCTCATGTGGTTATCCCAGTAAGGTTTTTAATGAGGCAACAAATGAAAGCGTATCAAAAGGAATTATGTACTCTTTTTCCTTCACTAGGTTTTTATCCCACATAGTTTTTCCTAGTAAGGTTTTAACGAGACAAATTCTTTAAAAAACATCCAAGGGGGAGTATTATGAAATTATTATAAATAATATGTGGATGATGTTGTAAATGTTAGTTGATTGATGATGAGATAATATAAGATAAGATGTATTTAATGTTGTAAATGTTAGATGAAATAGTAGAAATTTTTCTACTATAAATAGACCGATGTATTTGTATTGAATCATATCGAAAACATCAATAATACTCTCTCTACAATTTCCGTGTTTATACTTTCTGTTCTTGTCCAATTATGATAGTTTTATAACAAATAAAATTTTATTTAATTTCTCCAATAATTTTTCATTTACAAAAAAGTATAGATGTGTCCTCTTTACAATTAATTTTCAGGAACAAAATTGTCACTCGTTGAAAAAAAAATATAGTACGACAAACAACTACTTATTCAATTAGTCTCAATCTCAATTATTTATTCAATGGAATAATGCAGTCTGGCTGAACCATGAAAGTGATCACATCCTTATCTTTTCAAGGAAACGAGACCTTATCAGTAACGAATATTATAATTTTTATTCAATTCCAATAATAGAGCAAGAATCAAGTTAAAGCAATGCGTGCTGTGCTAGTATAGGATGCACTATCAATTATATCTAAAAAAGATTAAACGTTAAGGGTAAGAGAATAGTTCCTGCACATTACTAGACATTATAATTGCTGCTACATATTTAGAAAACTTTAAAATTAAAAATGTTTGTTGTGGAGTTAGTATAGTAAATAAAATTAAGTTGAAAGTAATCTCAATTAGAAGGGTATAAGTTTACGACAATGGTGTGGGTCAATGATTGATCTTGGAGATAAATTTTCATTGTATTACTTTTACTTTGATCAATCCAACATATATAAACAAATTTACTTGACTTAACATGTGAGAATAGCATTATCAAATTTTCATATTGGAAAAAAGTTTTTTTTTTTTTTTAAGAAACATAGTGGTGTATTATTCTGAATCAAAGTACAAGGCATCATCCATAATTTGAGTAGGCGATGATATGCCTTGACCATTTGACCCAATGATTTAGCAAGGTAATGGACGATATGATTACTTGACAGCGAATAAAGAAAAAACCGGAGATATAAATGCATGACGTAGGTAAGCAACCGTGAAGAACCCCCTAAATCATGTTGGAGCTGCTGTCGGAAATCACGAGAACCAATATAACGACAACCAACGCAACGGAACAAAAATAACATCGGCACTTTTAACATGAAAAACCCGAACGGGAAAAACCACGGGATTGATCTCTCGATACAAGGAAACAATCCACTATATATCGAGTTCGACGTATACAACGGACAACACCTCCTGAGAACATCTCGAGATAACATCAACCCAACAACACAGCGAAACACTACACCGACGAGGCGAACACACAGCACATGAGTTACAAACTCAGAACACCAACAATCGTCGAGCTACCTCGGAATACACAAAGAGGTCAAAGCGGGTTACCACCGATAAATAAGGAACCAAAGAATCAGAACTGGTAGATGTGTAAAGCACGTTGAGACGAATCTCACTTTTCTTCTTTCCCCTCTCTTTTCTTTCCTCTCTGTTTTTCTTTTCGTTCGCTGCTTTCTGCTTTCTTCTCTCTCTCGCTTCAGCATGTGTGTAGTATCTTTCTATTTTTTTTTACATATAATAGATAATTGGGCTTGACCCATCTTCAGCCCAAAATATGGGCCGAATCCAACAAAACTCCGCCTCCAGCTCATACAGTGGGCTCTAGCAAGCCCGCTTTCCACCGACAATTCTCGAGCTTCTCCTTCGGCAAAATCTTCGTCATCATGTCTGATCTCGCATGTATGTACCTTGGCTAAATACAATTGCTTCGACTCGAGCACATCTCGAACCCAATGGTATCTGACGTCAATATTTTTGAACCTCTAATGGAATGACGAGTTCTTGGAGAGGTGGATGGCACTTTGACTATCGCTGTAAGCGACGTACTTATCTTGCTGTAGACCAAGTTCTTCGAGAAACTTCTTCATCCACAAAGCTTCCTTGCAACCCTCAGTAAATGCAATGTACTCGGCTTCTGTGGTGGATAGCGCAACGCACTTCTGCAACTTCGATTGCCACGACACAGCTCCCCCTGCAAAAGTCATCAAAAAACCTGAAATAGATTTTCTGAAGTCAATATCACCTGCCATGTCTGAATCGGTATATCCAACTAGCATAGACTCTCCGCTGCCAAAACACAAACACGTCTTGGAGGTACCTCTGAGATATCTCAATATCCACTTCACGGCTTCTCAATGCTCTTTTCTCGGATTAGAGAGAAAACGACTAACTACTCCGACGGCATGGGCAATATCGGGTCAAGTACAAACCATAGCATACATCAAACTACCAATTGCAGACTGATAAGGAACTCTGCTCATGTCGGCCTTTTCTTTCGCACTTTTCGGACATTTCTCAGAACTGAGCTTGAAATGACTTGCATGTGGAGAACAAACCGCCTTGGCTTTACTCATATGAAATCTCTCGAGGACTTTCTCAATGTAGTCTTCTTGAGATAACCACAGCTTCCGATTATTCCTATCACGATAAATCTTCATGCCGAGAATTTTTTTCGCCGCTCCCAAGTTCTTCATCGCAAAAGACTTGTTCAATGCTCTCTTCAGCACTGCAATCTTGCTAGTATCATGGCCAATAATCAACATATCATCAACGTACGAGAGAAGATTAATATAATCTTCATCGGAATATTTTTTAATAAATACGTAGTGATCCGATGAAGTCCTGTTATAATCTTGAGTGGCCATAAATGAATCGAACTTCTTGTACCATTGGCGTGGAGCTTGTTTCAGGCCGTACAAACTCTTGTTCAACTTCAAACAAGATGATCATTCCCCTTGACACTGAATCCCTCGGGCTGCTCTATGTAAATGTCTTCTTCAAGGTCGCCATGAAGAAATGCAGTATTCACGTCAAGTTGCTCAATCTCCAAATTCAAACGCGCCGCCAAACCAAGAGCAACTCGAATCGAGGACATCTTCACAACCAGTGAGAATATATCTTCAAAGTCAATGCATTTCTTCTAACCGAAGCCTTTCACGACCAACCTAGCTTTGTACCTTGGCCGAGAATTATTTCTTCGATCTTCAGTCGATAAACCCATCGATTTTTAATAGCGTTCTTGCGTTGAGGTACCTTTACCAAGTCGCAAGTATTGTTGTCGTGAAGGGATCGCATCTCCTCGACCATAGCTTTCATCCACTCGTTCTTCTCGTCATCAGAAATGACGTCTTGGTAATTTTCAGGCTCTCCCGCATCTATTAGCATCCCGTAATCATCTGGAAGGATACCTCGTGGATGAACGACGCTCCCTAACAGATCATCTCAACTGAGGCTCATCATCAACAGGTTATGTTGGCTCAACATCATCAGTTGTAGGATTTTCATCATTGTCGCTAGAGTCTGGAACATCTCCCCCGTGATCAAGATACACGTGCATGAGGTGGATCTAAATCAGCAGATCACCACTGGACTTCTCAGCCGGCTTCTCCTTGTGAATGTTGCGTATACACTGGTCTTCGATAAACACAGCATCACGGCTTCTGATAAGCTTCTTCTGCGCGGGGTCATAAAACATGTATCCGAATTCATCTAGCCCATAGCCGATGAATATACACGGTCTTGTCTTCACATCAAGCTTCGATCGTTCGTCTTTCGGGATGTGAACAAAGGTCTTGCACCCAAACACGCGCAGGTGGTCATACGAGAGTTCCTTTCCCAATCAAATCTTGTCCGATTTCTCAAATCTCAAAGGAACACGAGGTGTGAGATTTAAAACATGAACAACCGTATTTAACGCCTCACCCCAGAATGAATTCGACAATTGTGACTGCGATAGCAAACATCTCACTCTCTCGATCAATGTTCTGTTTAACCTCTCAGCTAACCTATTTAACTGAGGCGTCTTTGGAGTTGTCGTTTGATCCCGAATATCGTGCCTCTTGCAATACTCGTCAAAAGGACCACAATACTCACCTCCGTTGTCCGTCCGATTACACTTGCGCTTTTTTTCGGTCTGCCTCTCAACAAAAGCATTAAACTGCTTGAAAACATCCAGCATTTGGTCCTTGGACTTCAGCGTATAAGTCCAGATCTTCCTCGAACGATCATCTACAAAAGTAACAAAATACACAGCACCACCAAGTGTTCTTTTTTAATAGGACCAGAGACATTAGAGTGAATTAGATCGAGTGTACCTGATTTCAGTGAGTGAGTGATGTTCTTGAACGCGACTAGGGTCTGCTTTCCAGCCAAGCAATGATCACATCTTCGTAACGAAGGGTTCTTCACGCCGGATAGAAGATTCTTCTTGGCTAGTATCATCAATCCATTTTCGCTCATGTGACTGAGCCGATTATGCCAAAGCTCCGTCATGCCACCATCATCGATTGCATTAACGATCGAGTTTGCAATCTTTGCTTGCGTCACATATAAATGAGATGAAGTATTTTCTCCTTTCGCCACGATCAACGAGCCTCTAGCGAGCTTCCACTTTCCGTCTCCAAAGTGGCTATAAAAACCTTCATCGTCTAGCTTTCCGGTGGACATCAAACTCATACGAAGTTTGGGGACATGCTTCACGGCCTTCAGAATTAAGGTATTGACATTCTCGGTCTGCAAGCGCACGTCACCAATACTGATGGCTGTAGCAATGCCATCGTCCCCCATAATAACTCGTCCAAAATCACTAGAGATATATGAGCTAAAAAAATCCCGACGCGGTGTAGCATGTATCATAGCACCGCTATCGATCACTCAACTAGTCTCGTGACTAGTTAGATTAACAACATCGTCGTCGCACACAATAAAGAAATCTGTCGTGACTGCGGTAACTTATCAGCATCGGTCGTCTGATAATCTAGACTCTTTGCATTCTTATTCTCTCTCATAAACTTCCGATAAAATCTTTTGATGTGCCCCTTCTTGCCACAATAATGACACTCGATGCTAGCGTACTTCCCGAACTTGCTCTTGCTTCTGCTTCTGTCACCCGGACCTCGACTCTTGCTCATCTCCATGTTCTCCGTGACGAGGACATCGCACTGTGAAGAAGAACATTGTGACTTTCTTCTCATCTCTTCGTTGAGTACGCTGCTCTTCACCAATTCCATCGAACAGATTCCTTTTGGAGCCGAATTGGATAATGACATCCTGAATGTCTCCAACGAGTCTGGCAAAGTACCATGAAGCCACAAACCATGCACTTCATCGTCAAACTTGATTTCCATTCCAGCTAGCTGATTGATAATTCCTTGGAATGCATTCAAGCGATCGGACATGCTGCTCCCTTCTTGATACTTCAGACTCATCATCTGCTTGTTTAAAAAATGCTTGTTGTTCCCGGTCTTTCGAGCATACAACTGCTCAAGCTTGCTCCATAGTTTCTTGGCATCGTTCTCATCGCTTATGTGGTTGAGAACATTATCTTTGACCCATTGTCGAATAAAGCCGCACACTTGACGATTAATCACTTCTCATTGCTTGTCGCTTTTATCTATTGTTTTCGTCGCATCGAACGCGGACGAATAATAATCCTTCATATAGAAGGTCCTCCATCTTCCCTTTCCAAATATGATAGTTCGACCCGTTCAACATAACCATCCGACTAGAATTTCCTTGCATGACTTCGAAGCACGGCACCACAACACAACGCTCTAATACCACTTTGTTGGGGCTGCTGTCGGAAAGCACGGGAACCAATATAACGACAATCAATGCAACGGAAGAAAAATAACACCGACACTTTTAACGTGGAAAACCCGAAAGGGAAAAACCACGGGATCGATCTCCCGATCCAAGGAAACAATCCACTATATACCGAGTTCGACGTATACAACGGACAACACCTCTCGAGAACGTCTTGAGGTAACACCAACCCAACAACACACCGAAACACTACACCGACGAGGCGAACACACAGCACATCGAGTTACAAACTCGGAACACCAACAATCGTCGAGCTATGAGCTCGGAATACACAAAGAGGTCAAAGCGGGTTACCACCGAAAATGAGGAACCGAGAATCTGAACCGGTAGATGTGTAGAGCACGTTGAGACGGATCTTCCTTCAAAGTTTGAACGAAATCGGAGTACCAGATCGATGGGATCGAGACTTTTTCTTCTCACTTTTCTTCTTCCCCTCTGTTTTCTTTCCTCTCTGTTTTCCTTTTCGTTCGATGCGTTCTGCTCTCTTCTCTCTCTCGCTTCAGTGTGTGTGTAGTATCTTTCTATTTTTTTTTTTTTTTACATATAATAGATACATGGGCTTGACCCATCTTCAGCCAAAAATATGGGCCGGATCCAACAAATCAAAGCGGAGTTTGTCTCTCGCTGCGAGCTTGCTTAGCACCGTGGCACAATCTCCGTTAATAATGATCCGAGGCCAACCCCATCGTAGAGGGTACCGATAGGTGAGACCACCCTAAACGTATAAGGCCTGAGTAACCCCTCAAGGGTCAGCCGAGATCTTCACATTAAGGCCACATCGCATTCCCGCACGAATGATTCCTTTTGTCGCACTAATGCCCTTCAAAGTTGAAGAGGAGCCCGCGCGGTTAGCTGCATACAGAAACGACGTATCGAAAAAATAGCGAGCCTTCATAATCCGAGAGAAAAGGCAATCCGTGTTATGCAATAAACGCAACGCCTGTTTTGCAACATAACCTAATTAAAAGTGCGGATGTACCGAAAGCATAAACCACCCTTGGACTTGGTCTCACGCAGCGCCTCCCCTGGTTTCTTTTCCAACAAAAAAGTCTGCATCATTGAAATATTTATTACTCATGTGGCTCTTAGCTTGGAATATAATGATAGAAATTTACATTACGCTACTTTGTTTCTTATTTTTTAAAAATATAATTTCATTCCATAATATCAATTGAACAAAATTTTACAAACAATAAACAAAATTACTGAACAATATGAATGAACAACAAGAAAGATAGAAATCACTCATTGTAATCCCTTCGTGAACCTCTTTTGACAGTTTCTCTATTGCAAAATCACAAATGCCAGCACAATGGTTATTCCACATATCTATGTAGAAAATCATAGCAAACTCATATTCAAGAGAGAAATACTCTCAAACGAGAAGAAAATTCTCATAGAAGAGAAGAGAATTCTCTTAAAAAATTATCAAAAATGAAAAACAAAAAAAAAATAACAAAGAGAATAAAAGGAGATGGTGGGTTCCAACCCCATCCGTCGGTGACCATGCCGACAGTAAATTTGTGGCCATCAACAGAGAATAAATGATATTTCGTTGAAACTTTTTTTACACAATTTTGTTTCGATATATAAAATTAGTGACTTATTTTTATAATTATTGTATATTGTAATCTAAAATAAAATATTAATATAATTTTATATAAATATAAAATATAAGTGTGTCTCTAAAGGGCCCTCAAAAGTTGATTTCATTGCCCAAATTGCAGCAAAATTCCAAACGTCAACATCATTATTCATTATGTCTAAGGTAAATTCTCTTTCAATACCCTTTGAAGTTTCAACTACCTCTTAAATATCCCTCGAATTATTTCTTCCTGTTAGGTATCCATTTGAAAAAAAATTGTGTGTTTGATTAACCTTGCTTCATAATTAGATATTATTCAAACTCTCTCCAGTTTATATCAAGTCAAATTTAAGAGTATTATACCAACTGTTATTACTATTATACCAACTGCTATCACTATTATACCAACTGTTATCATTATTATACCAATATATTCAATTATAATATTAATTGTTATTAGTGTTATAAAAAAATAATGTTATTATAATTTTATTATACGAAAGTGATTTTTGCATATTATACCACAAAACACGGTTATTATACCACCAAAATCACTTATTATAGCAACAAAATTGATTATTCTACCAATAAAATGAATTATTCTACCAATAAATTCGAAATATATACCAAACAATTTGAATATTATAATAACATTACTTTTGGTATTACAGTGATAACATTTGATATAATAATTGAATATATTGGTATAATAATGGGAGCACTTGGTATAATAGTGATATAATACTCTTAAATTTGACTTGGTATAGCAGTGATAACAATTGATATAATAATGGAATATATTGGTATAATAATGAGAACAGTTGGTATAACAGAATCCGTAAAGAAAAGTTATTTTCGTCTTTTCAATGTTTGGTGGTATTAAACACAAAAAATTTCGCAAATGAGTATTGAACATGAAGAAATACTTGAAGGAGTACTGATCAGGAAGTTGAAACTTCAAAGGGTATTGAAAGAGAATTTACATTTATATATGGGCATCAAATATTCGATATAATAAAGGAAAATAAATAAAAAGAATCTCAAAAGCACCACATTTCGACCACACGGCGTTACAGCATTCAACATGAATTAGAATCCTTCATACCACCTTTCCCACTTTACTTAGATAACTCATAAAAAAAAAAATCAAGTAGCTAATACAAATAATTAAATAATAAAAAAACATGTGACTTAATCATAATATGCTCATTATTCTTGACCTGAATAATTAAAAAATAATACCAAGAAGTTTGAATCCTGTGATCGACGTATTTCTGAATTTATGATTTTTTTTTCCAGTCCCGAAGTATCCCCAATCGACCTGGCTATGACTAGCCCCTAAATATAAGTGTGAGCTTGCACCATACAGACATGACGGATGTTTAATTGCGCCACACACTTTAGAGGTGTGACTAATCCACGAGCCAGATAAATACGCCTCAAACCCACCTAACAATGATAGTCTAGAGCCATAAAGCCCTAGAGACTACTCAACGAATTGTGGGAGGGGAGTCCTTATGGCCTCTTGACTAATAGACCATAACTTCACTATTTCTGAATTTATGACAAGTCACATGAAAGAGGAAAAAATAGTTTCACTAAAAGTCGGTCATCCCATAGCAATGGTCGTCCCATAGACAAGAGTGATATTCAGATCGTTTCTGATGGCACTTACTCGGAATTTGATAGCTACGGTAGCCATGCGTGCGGATAGAGTTTGCGGCGTTGTGTCGATACCTTCTCATAAAAAATTAAAAAATAATGAAAGTAGTCAACCCCTACCAAAAAATATAGATGACTTTTAAGACAAATCATTGATGTATGAATCTCTATAGATTTATAGATTTGCGTAATTCCTAGTTTGCAGTACAAAAAGGGTTTACTGATCTCTGTACTACTCCACAAGCAGTAGTACAACTTGTGTAACAATCACTTCTTCCAATCCATTTTTCAAAGTCCTCCCCCTTCTTACAGCGTGTGGCCTCCGCACGCGCCACACGCTTCATCGTCGTTCTAACATCAATCTTCTAAAAGTCAAAGAATAGAAATGGGAACCGACGACAGAATGAGAAGAGAAATAATCCCCGCCGAAGGCGACGACGACTGCGAGGAGGCGGCAAATGGGGCGGCGAGGACAGAGGATTCACAGAGCATACCGCCGCCGTGGAAGCAGCAGATAACGGCCAGAGGAATCGCGGCGAGCCTGCTGATAGGAATCATCTACAGCGTCGTAGTGATGAAGCTGAACCTGACGACGGGTCTCGTCCCGAACCTGAACGTCTCCGCCGCGTTGCTCGCCTTCGTGTTCATAAAGACGTGGACGAAGCTACTCCGCAGGGCCGGCGTCGTTTCGCAGCCGTTCACTCGGCAGGAGAACACCATCATTCAGACGTGCGCCGTCGCCTGCTACAGCATAGCCGTCGGAGGTACTTCTCTTTCTCTGTGGGCTGCTCTCTGTCATGAATATTTTTTTTCTTAAAAGATTTTAATTAATTATTATTTATTACAGGTGGATTTGGGTCTTACCTCCTGGGGCTGAACAGGAAGACGTACGAACAAGCGGGAGCCGACACGGACGGCAATTCGGCGGAGGGGATCAAAGAGCCCGGACTTGATTGGATGATTGGGTTCCTCTTTGTCGTCACTTTTGTGGGATTGCTGGCTTTGGTTCCTCTTAGGAAGGTGCGTAAACGGATGTTTTTGTGAAAAAACAATTTATGTAGTCATTTTTATTTGGGTGGCGGGGTTTGTAAGGATAATCAATTAATGAGTATCAATTTTATGATAACAAATTTATAACAATTTAGCAATTTGAGGAAAATTATCATTGAATCCTAATTTAAGTGCTTCGTGTAATCTCGTAAATAGCACGCTATAAATTGAATTAATACACGGGAGCCCGGAAATGGCACGGAATAAACTGAGTTAACATGTGAGGTCGGAATTAGCACGGAATAATAAAAAAGCCGTGCGTGACAATTGATTTGGGAGAAATTCAGTGTCTTCCGTATTCGGAGGGTGTTAATTCAGTTATTCCGTGCCAATTTCCGTCTCATTTGGGTTAATTCAAGTGTGTTCCATGCCGATTCCGATCACACCCATGTCAGTGCCTTTTATTACGTGCTAATTATGGGTCACATGTGTTAATTCCTGACTAAAATTAAGTTCGTTAATTAGCCTCGAAATGCTTCATCTTTTAAGCATATTATCTTAAAATTGCTAACCCTCAATTTATGCATCCTTATAACGCCCACTCACCCAATTATACTGACTAAAAAATAATTAACCCCAATTTTTTTCCATGTTAACAATCTTGTCCGGGCTTCCCCTTGCAGATAATGATCATAGATTACAAGCTACCGTACCCGAGTGGGACTGCAACTGCTGTTCTCATCAATGGATTCCACACCTCCAAAGGAGATAAAATGGCCAAGTAAAGCTTTCTCTCCTTCGTTTAAATTCCTTACCACGTCGATCCTCGGGACGCTAAAAAGGCCTCGGGTTTTTTTCCCTGTCCGATTACTACAGGAAGCAAGTTCGAGGTTTCGTGAAGTCGTTCTCCCTCAGCTTCGTATGGAGCTTCTTCCAATGGTTCTACGCCGGCGGAGCCCAGTGTGGATTCATCAACTTCCCAACTTTCGGATTGAAGGCATGGAAACAAACGTAAGTTGGGTTTTACTTTTAACATTCATATAGCGCACATAAAAAATGCATATAACTTACTAGAAAACATGCATATAACACTTTAAAGGGCTCTTCACTCATCAACGTGCTTGCAGGTTTTACTTTGATTTCAGCATGACTTACGTAGGAGCCGGGATGATTTGCTCTCACATCGTTAACCTTTCGCTGCTCTTCGGGGCTGTTATTTCTTGGGGGCTTATGTGGCCGTTGGTGAGCGAAAGGAAAGGAGATTGGTACCCTTCGGCTGTTAAGGAAAGCAGCATGAAGAGCATGAATGGTTACAAGGTATGATGTCTCTTATGTAATAATGTAAGGGATAACACTTAAATTGGTCTGCCACGTTTTACCCTGTGGACTAATTTAGTCATCGATGTTGCACGTTGATCAATTTAATCCCTGATGTTGTGAAAGATGAACCAAATTGGTCCTTAGGCTGTCAGTTTAGATGAAAAATGATACGTGCCAACACGTGCCATTTAGGAAGAAAAGTCACCGACTCATCGCGTGCCGACACGTGTCATTTTCCGTCTAAATTGACGCCCTTGTTATGGATGGAACAATTTGAATCATTTTCGACAACATCTGGAACGAAATTGGTCCACGCGAAACATAAAGACTAAATTGGTCGATAAGGTAAAAATCGGTGGCCAAGTTAGGTGATCTCCCAATAATGTAATATATATCTTTGCCCGAACGATAGCTTATAATCGTCGTTGGCACCTGCAGGTTTTCATATCTATAGCACTGATTCTTGGCGATGGCCTCTACAATTTTGCCAAGACGTTACTGTTTACCGCGAGAAGCATGCACAGGGCCTTCAGGAAGAAAAATTTAGTAACTAGTAAGTTTTATTTAATTTCATATTTTTTTAATTAAAGGAAAAAAGAAAGGGAAAAAAGCACGTGGTGTGGCCCTTCCCTTGTGGGCTTTAACACTATAAAATTGACCAGTCTAATCGTCAACACCAAGGTTAGCGATAAGGTTCTTATGTCAACTCAATAACGAATAAGGACAAGACAATGCCATCGCCCACTAAAAAATTCCATAGAGGGAGGTCCTTAAAGATCCTCCTTTTAGGATGTTCAAAATTCGGTTTATCCACCCAATCGATAACGAATATCGAACTGAAATTTTCGATTTGGTAAACAAAAAATTTAGGTGCTGTTCAATTTATCATTTTGTAAATCGAACCGAATCGAATACTAAAATTTTATATTTTCTTTAAAAATATAGAATATATTTATAACAATAAAGTAATAATACTCAGTAAAAAAAACAATATAATAATGTTAAAATTATTATTGCCTTATTATTTTGACTCAAATAAAAAAAATATCTATAAAAACGAAAGTCTGATTTCTAAAATTTTCGAATTGAAAATTTCGGTTATCGAAATTTCCTTTTGGGTTGGGTTCGGTTTTGTAACTAATGAACATCCCTACTAATGCATATGACAATCAATCACTTACATATTTGTCCTAAATAATAATTTTTATTATATTTTGCTAGATGATGATCATCGGAAGAGTGAAACCCTCGACGACCTACGAAGAAACGAAATTTTCCTCCGTGACAGCATTCCGTTGTGGGTCGCGTGCACGGGATACATCCTATTCTCGATAGTCTCCATCATCGTCATTCCGCTCATGTTCCCCCCGCTCAAGTGGTACTACGTCGTCGCCGCTTACGCTGCCGCACCCTCCCTGAGCTTCTGCAACGCCTACGGTGCGGGCCTCACCGATATGAACATGGCCTACAACTACGGCAAGGTGGCCCTCTTCGTCCTCGCGAGCATCTCGGGACGGGCCGGTGACGGCGTGGTCGCGGGCCTCGTGGGCTGCGGGCTCGTCAAGTCCATCGTCTCGGTGTCCTCCGACCTCATGCATGACTTCAAGACGGGCCACCTCACGATGACCTCACCGCGGTCCATGCTCGTGAGCCAGGCGGTCGGGACTGGAATCGGCTGCGTGGTCGCCCCATTGACGTTCTTCCTATTCTACAGGTAGGGATGACAAAAATGTCCATTAAAAGGCCCATTTGAAGTTACAATCGGTATGAGTCTAGACCATAAAAACACTTCTAATATATTGAGTCGAATCTGCACCATTTATTTAACCGAGTCAGGGTCTGAATCTAAGTGGGTTTACCCATTGCCACCTCTATCTACAGGGCATTCGACGTCGGGAATCCCGAGGGCGAGTACAAGGCGCCCTATGCATTGATATATAGGAACATGGCTATACTAGGAGTCGAGGGCTTCTCCGCCTTGCCCCGTCATTGTCTCCAGCTTTGTTACGGTTTCTTCGGGTTCGCGGTGGTGATGAATCTCGTGAGGGACCTCGGGCCCGAGAGGATCGGGAAGTGGGTCCCGATACCGATGGCCATGGCAGTGCCGTTCTTGGTGGGAGGCTATTTTGCAATCGATATGTGCGTGGGGAGCCTGGTGGTTTACGTCTGGCATAGGGTCGACGGGAAGAAGGCGAGCCTTATGGTTCCCGCGGTGGCTTCGGGATTGATATGCGGCGACGGTCTTTGGATTTTGCCCTCGGCGATCCTCGCGCTCGCAAAGGTCGACCCGCCGATATGTATGAGCTTTTTGCCTAGTTTAAAATCCTGAGGATAAACGAGGTTTAGGGTACATAAACATAGTGAACAAACACTATAGGAGAAATGCATAATTGATATTTTATAAGAGGGTTGGGTTATATTTGTGTCGAATGGAAGGAAATAATATTGCACAAGTTTGGGCGGCTTACAAAGTTATGTGAAGGACGATTATAGAGGTCTTGTGTCTGTTCCAAAGCCTATATTCTTTATCAACCTGGCTATGTTTTCATTGTTTATGTTTAAATTCGTCTCGATACTTTCGAGGAGAGAATGTTACTCAATAAATAAAATGGTTTGCTTTATTATGAAATAATTAGTTGGATGTTTCTAAATAGGGAGCTTTTAGAATGTCGCCTCAAAAAGTTTCAAAAATAAGATTCAGGTCTTGCCGGAATAAATCATAGTTTTAAGGACTCATTTTGTTTAACACTTAAGAGTAAAGAAACTCTAACGAGAACCAAAATGCCCTAACAAAAACAGTTATACGCAAAGGTATTAACATGTCTACTCTGTTACCATTTTACATATATTGATATATATATATAATATATATATATGAAGTGTTACTATACCCCAATATTATGTCACTATGGGTTTAATAAGTGATAACAATAAAAGAAAAATTTTGTTTTCACGATCAAAATTTACGGTATATTTTATTTTCATTCACACGAGCACCCCATGCACCCACCAAGTTTGATTTGTTCTCAAAGGTTTATTCCAATCTTTAAATCATCAAATATAAGATTTACAATAGGTATATTTTCAAATTGAATTGACGCAAGAAAAAAATTAATTGTAAATCGAATCGTGTTTTCGGCCGAATTGCAGCTAAAATATTTGAATTTTTCGAACATTTCTTCGTGCCGCCGTATTGTCTCCATCTTTTGTCGTTTAAGGTTACTAGAACTGAATATGAATTCGCCGGAAAAATTTGGTGCATATCAGTGTTCCTCAAAGTGGTATAAATTTTTATGCATTTGTCATATGAACAAATAAGAGGTATTCCAGGTGAAACATGTAAAAGTATGTCTTAAAAAGAAAAAAAAAGAGGTACCGAAAAGGATTTAAGTGATACTAGTTGTCATTTAGTTGGTATAATTTTGAGTTTGAGGGTCCTGGTGGAATTTCTGAATTTGACAGTTTTACGCAGGATTTTAAAATATTCGGAAAGAAGTGAATTGTTACTGTATCTTATGTTGCTATAGGGTTATCAAATTGTATCAACGTAACGATGAGAACCTTCGATCGAAACTTTTCACATATATTCTATTTCATTGGCACTAGTACCCCGCACGCACCAAACCAACTTCAATATATCCCCAAGGGTTTGTACCAAATCAATTCGTATTTTCGGCTAAAATTGCAGCTAATATATAGAATTTTAGATACCATTAGACTACACATTTCGTCCCGGCACTGTATTGGCTCCATCATTGATCGTTCGAGGTTAACTGAATTTAAATACAATAGTTGGATCTTAAAGAATTTCTGAAACACATATTGTAGTACCAATAAGAGTTTAAGTGTTACAAGAAGTTTTTCTGTCACCAATTACGGTATATGCGTGGGGTTTAGGGTTCTGGATTTCGAGGTTAAATTGAAAGGTTTACAACACAAGGACCGGTAGAGTAGAGCTGAAAATTTGGACAAGCGAGTCGGGGCTCGGCCGGATTGAGCGGCTTGCCCGAGAGTTTACGGTCCGGTCGAGCCATGCTCATTTTAACGGGACAAAGATATCTAGGCCCTAGCCCATGTACGATTGGTCGGGTCAGCCCGGCTCGAGCCCTAGCCCATCTTAAAATTTATTTCTTAATAATTGCTTAAATTTATTTATACCTAGTATTATAAAAAGAAACATAAATACAATATTGAAAACCTATCTCCATAAACATGTAAAAATATAATTTTTTTCCCATATAAAATTGAATTTTTCATCACATTGTATGTAACAGTATAAAAAATGGAAGTAATTTAACCCGTGGCCTGCTTGCCCCCGAGCCTGGTAGGCCAGGCCGAAAAGTCCACTCTTATTTCGGGCTATGAATATTAAAGCTGAAGCCCGATATTTTTTTCTGGGCTAGGCGGGCCGGACCACGACTCCGGCCAAAACTTTCAGCTCTAAGGATCGGTAATATGATTTGCGGCTTATGTATTATATATACAACCTTTACTATGTTTTAGGGTTCGAGGTTTAGATTTTACGGTTTAGGATCGGTGTTTATGGTTTAGATTTTTGGGTTTGGAGTTTAGATGTGTGGTGGCGGAAATATTTATTTTGAGTTGAGCTTTGGCTGGAATTTTTTCTTAAACATAATGTGGTACAAGTAAAGGTCTAAGTGTTACCAGTAAGCCTTCAAGTGTGACACGAAGTGGCTATATGTTAAAAATTGCAGTTTACGTGCCATAGTTTCTAGTTTTTTTCGTGTTTAGGCTTTTGGGGTTTTGTGGTTAAGGTTAATAGTTTACGTCACAATGTTTTAAAATGTGATTTATGACCTATGATTTATAGGATATAGTTTTTAAAAAAGATTAAGATTCGAGGTTTAGGGTTCAGTGTTCGAGACCTAGTATTTAAGGTTCAAGGTTTAATGTCCCCTAAGTTACGGTCAATGAAATGGTATTCGTGTTTTAATGTTGGACTTTGGACATGTTCTTGATTGAATTCATAATGTTATGTTTCATTGAAAGAGGTAACAATCAATGATTTGCAATGAATGACTATATGTTTACATGACTAATTACATCAACATTCGACAACTAACATCAACATTCATATCATGTCTTTTAAAGTAGTTTGGTGGTTTAATAATCATATTTCCATGAATGTGAATCTTATATATCCGAAAAAGTGGATTAATGGATGAAATTAATCGAATTAGCAATGTGGTATTACTAAAGTATTAGGTATTGTACTACCAGTATCAACTAATGTGTTATAACTTGCAACTTATAGTTTTTTATAGTCAGGAGTGTGATATAATTTGCAGGCAATGTGGTAATTATTAATATTCCACAATCCATAAACTTCGGAAATGTTTTCAATAAAGTGTTCTCTTTTGCATATACATGTGTTATATTTGTTGCAGAAAGTGTTGAGCTCGAAAAAGTTTCAATTTTTGGGAAAATTAACTTTATCATATTTCATAATTAACGACGCTAAGTCGATTAGTAAGACCCATAATCAAACTGAGTCGATCTCACAATATTCGATCATTAAGTTGAGAATTTTTACCCATTTTTCAATGAGATTCGAATTGGTTAAATGAATTATTCCATTATAATTTTAGAAATTTTCGATTATTAAGACCTATGAGAAATTGAGGTCGATTTAACACTATCGATCACTAACCTTATTCAGTAGTTTTCAGAGTTTTTTTGTTGTTGTCGGCGGTTTCCGATCTATTCTTCGCGGTCTCTTGTTATGTGCATAATGTGTTATTGATAAGAAATGAATTGTTTTTTTTAATCGGTGTGTTATTTTTGTGGAATTTGTTATAAATTACAATTCGTTGCTGAAATGTTACCCATCAACCAATTTAATTCGCAAACGATTCAATCTTTGGTTGCGTCCAAATTCTTCATTGTTTCATGATTATCATCGATAATTATAATTGATTAGCAAGACTTGTGATCAAGTTTGAGTTGATTTCAACTTATTCGACCATTAAAGTCGAGATTTTACCCGTTATTCAACGAATCTTCGAAATGAATTTGAGGCATTAATTCATTATAAACATCAATAATTTTCCTTGATTATTCAGACCTCTGAAAAATTGAGTCGATTTACCTTATTCGGTCACTAACGTCGACATTTTCATCGGTTTTTAGCATTTTTCAGTTGTCATCGCAATTTCTGGTCTATTCCTCGAGGAATCTTATTTGTGTGCATGATGTGTTATTGACAAGAAATGAATTGTTATTTTGTTTTTACTGGTATGTCATTTTCTTGGCAATGTTTGTTATAAATTACAAGACATGTGCCATATTCGTTGCAGAAAGTGTTACCCAACAAGCATGCTAATTCGCAAGTAATTCAATCTTGGGTCGCGTCAAAATTTTTATCATTCCATGATTAACATCGATATATTCTTATTGATTGTTAATACGCATAATCAAACTGATTTGATTTCACATTATTCGACCATTAAAGTCGGGATTTCATCCGTTATTCAATGAGATGTTCGGAATGAGTTTGAAAACTTTATTTCATCAAAATCATCAATAATTTTATTTGATTATTAAGACCCATAAGAAATTGAGGCCGATTTAACGGTCTTGAACGTCTAGATTCAACAAGATTTGAGCTCGATCTTTGCCTTCGATCGTTTGGACAAGAGGATGACAAACATTGTGAATTTTGCATCATGAAGGGCGAATAAGCCTTTTCTCAAGAATTTTGTCCTTATATCTACATGAAACTTACTTTTTTAGGCACTTGTAACTGAATAAAAAACTTTTGGGGCCTGAACTCTGAAACCTAATTAACTTTTTTAGATATTGAAAAGATTAATTGGATAACTGATGATTTTCGAGGCTCGAGTGGAATTTACGGATCATTCGTTGAAGAGTTACAGAAACCAAACGCGGTATGTTCCAGAGGAGTTCGAAGCCAACTAGCGTCCATTTCACTGCTAGGACAAGCTTGGCTCCATGATCAGCTATCTTACTCCCACATGAACGATGTAGTTTTCTGGCATTTTTTTGTGGCGAATCTTATTGTTAAGTCTCCATTTGACGGTATCGCCTAACTGTGGCAGATATGGCTTCACTCCATGATCAAGAAAGTTTACAAAACCTCCGAATCCATGAAGCTTGTCATTAGCATCATCCCAGGAATAAACTGCACCAACAAAAGCCATCGTGAAGGGAACGCCGAATGCGAAGTATACGACCCAATCCATCTTTCGTTCGATATTTCTTCTCTTAGAGGGAGGATCGATCGAACTCTGAATCTGATGATGAATTTTCCTACAAGGAGATCCGCTTTCCACAAATGCATTGTCAACCATAGTTGCGAGTTTACCTAGGAGTAACAGATCTTTGAGTAGCAGAATAAGATATGGGCTGGAATATGTATTTGACGTTTCATTGGGTAACTTCGTAGGTGTTGTTCCGACCCGAATGACGTGCATCAGAGTCGAATAACCAGGGTCTTCCCAATAAGATATGACAAACACACATATCTACCATATCACAATACACTTGATCTTCAAACTGGGCCGATGGGAAATGAAAGTTTGCACCTCTCGATCACTCGAACATTTTCCGCTTCTGACGTAAGCTATCGGAATTCGTAAGCCGTAGAAATCTTCTCACGTGCAGCTTTAGTTTATCGATCATCTTCATTTCGATGACATTCTCGCATCTCCTTCCATCGATAACCTAATCACAAAGGTGACAATTTACTATGTAGCATGATCTAAAAATGGAATTCCTTTGGCTCGTATCATCACTCTTAGGGGTAAAAGGAGAAGCTTTTGGAGGACTAAATTCTCTTGGTCCTACACCTTCCTCGTCAGTGTCTGTGGGATCAAAAGCCACCTCTTCAACACCGGTTTCTTTGTCGACGAGGCCAACAGTTGTTCTCTTGGGCACTCGTTTGAACGATATCCAACTTGATTGCACTGCTAGCAACAGGCGGGCCCGATTTAGCGTTGTCGTTGGTGCTTTCTGGTCTACCTGACATACGGGTCTCTTTTCTATCATCTTCTCTCCATTTCGATCAACAAATGGTTGGGATTTAGACGTTCCACCATCACGAGGAGGCTCTCGAGGTAGGGGGCTTCTTATTCCGAGAAATATTGGCCATCTCAGCTTTGCTTACCAAATTTCGAGTCTCGGTCATCGTTCTAATCACTTAGACTCCAATACGATCACAGATGCTTTCACGAAGTTCGTGGAGATATCTCGAAACCGTTTGTACCTCGAATTTGTTAAGATATTCCGCTCGGCCAGCCATAGGAATTCCGCTGTGTATTCATGTATGCTCCTATCTTTCTGACGGCACCTTTGATATTGATGAAATAATATTTGCTCGTAATCTGGAGGTAAGAACTCACTCGTCAACAATTGCTTCATACGATGCCACGAGCGGACATTGCCCCGGCCTTCTCCGTTTCGACACTCACTCATCAACAATTGCTTCATACGATGCCACAAGCGGACATTGCCACTTCCTTCTCGTGTTGGACGTCGTTAGACTCTCCCACCATGCCGATGCTCTACCTTTCAGTCTACATGCCACCATCTTCCCCCTCGGTCTTGCAGCGTATCCATGTAATCGAAGAATTTCTCGACATTTTCCATCCACTTTAGAAAATCTTCTATCTCAAGCAACTCATCAAAGGTATCGACGTCTACCTTGAGTTAGGATCGCGATGTGGACGCTCGTCTTCTTCAAGACTGAAACTAGAGTCAGAATCAGAAGGATATTTGTCTATACGTTGATCTCTTCGTTGTCGGTTAGCCGTCGGGTCCGAAATTCATCCTCATCTGGAACTCGTCCAACCGACCGAGAACTTCCAAAACCCACTTTTCCAAGCGTTGGAAGCATTGTTTCACGTGTTGCTCCAAATGTTGCAACGCTCCGCAGGTATTCTCGGTTTGATCAACGTCACGACCGTCACCTCTCATCGTGGTCGGCTTTAATACCACTCTGACACGAATTGTATCACCACGTGAGCTTGAATAAGAGAGTTTGATATTAATAATTTTAATTAGACTTCGAATACCTTCATCATTTATTCGAGACAACGTAATTTAATAAAGATAATTAAAGAAGAATTCCTGAACGATTAAAGAAGCTTGAAGGGTGCGCGAGGTTCTGTGCCCATTTCATGGTGTTCTGGCTTCCCATTATGAACTGAAGCTTGACGCTCCATCATTTTTAGCCTGTAGTTACCACATATCTTCGTACTCTGTAGTTACCATTTATACTATATTTATTTTTTTATAGTCCATTTATACTATATTTATATAACGTACCCTGTAGTTACCACATATCTTCGTATGTCATTTAAACTAAGAATTCAATCCTTAAAAATTTTTCATTCCAATTATATCCCCACAAATTGATTTATATTTTATATATAAAATGAAAATTTTATCTATTAAAATCTTAAATTAAAAATATCTCTTAAAAATAAGATGTGTAAACACAAGCGTGACGCGTGAGTATCTATCATGATTTTTTAAACCGGACTGGGTCGGGAAACCGCGAACCGGGTCAAAATCCGGCCCGGTCCGGTTTGGTTCAGTAATGTTATTTAAAATTATAAAAAAATCGAAAATATATATTTTTCAACGGGATATTTTGATAAAAGGGATCGAAATATATTTTATTTAAGCCGGAGGGATTGTATAGAAAAAGTCAAAAATACCCTCGAGTAAAAAGTCATTAATATTAGTTTAGTCACTTAAATGAATTCGTCGTTTCAGTTAAGTCTTATTCGAATTCGAATAAGCTTTATTCGGGTTCGAATAAGATATATTCGATTTCGAATAACCCTTATTCGAGTTCGAATAATCTGGGTTATTTGAACCCGAATAAGAGTTATTCGAGTTCGAATAAAGGTTATTCGAGTTCGAATACGCTTATTCGAGTTCGAATACGCTTATTCGAACTCGAATAACCCTTATTCGGATCCGAATAACCTTATTTGAACCCGAATAGGGCTTATTTGAACCCGAACCCGAATAATCAATTTTAACTCAAGATAAATATTAAACTCGATTCAAGATGAACATTATACGAAGAAGCTTATGAATGTTTTGTGTATCACAATATAATTAATAAACATTATTCAATAAGTTCATCGAAGTTTGTATATCACATTGACACAACTCATTTTAGTTGCCATCATGTAGAGCACATGTTTAGATATCATATTATAGTAATTCACTTAAATACAAGTGTAACATTATAGCAACTCACACAAAACTCATTTAAATTTTCATTACATTTACCCAACTCATTAGACATCTTCATTAAACATCTTCATTAAATATGGCTATTTGAACTCGAATAGGGTTATTTGAACTCGAATAGGACTAATTCGAACTCGAATAGGACTTATTCGAACTCGAATAGGACTTATTCGAACTCGAATAGGACTTATTCGAACTCGAATAGGACTTATTCGAACTCGAATAAGGCGTATTCGAATCCGAATAAGCCTTATTTGAACTCAAATAAGATTTATTCGAATTCGAATAAGTCTTTTAATCTTATTCGATTTCGAGTGTATCTTTAATATTTTCAATTATTTCGCCTAGATCTATCTTTAATCATAACGAAAACTCAAGACCCATGCGAATTTGTACTAATTTGAAGATGATTTTAAGAGAAATGACGAAGAAAAGGCGACGAAATCTGCATTCTAAAACCTAAAAAACGAAAATATTATTTTAAACTATTATAATATTGTTAATTAAATAGATATATTGATTAATTACTTATTTAAGTAAGTGAATCCCTCTTGTCTAAAAAAAGAAAAGTCGCTCCCTTTTTTTAATTTTATAGGAAATTAATCCCTTTTGTTAAATTGTCCCATTTTTCAACCCTTTGCTTTGCTCGGCTTATTTGGGGAGGGACTGAGCCTGATAGTTCAGCTCAAATACATATTATTTTTTAATTTTAGTACCCTGAATAAATATTTCACTCAAAATAATATTATTTTCCATTTATTTTTAAACCTTATTATTTTGTGTTATTTTTATAATTACAAAATATTAATTTCAATATATTTTATTATTTTTATAGGTAGCGGTTTTACTCCGGTTTCATACCAACTTTATTCCGGTTAAATCACTAAACCAAACCACTAAATTTTCCGATTCGATTCGAAAACCCGATTTAACAACCTTGGTGTCTATTACCCAAACAAGTTACATTGCCCTACCTTCTTTGGATTCATTTACGTTGCCATACAGTGACTCTAATACGTTAAAGATGAGCTATGCGAAAAAAAATATATAAATCGCTTTATGGTATATACATTATACACATTATGCTAGCCAATTCCACTATTACCCCATGAATCACAAGTTACATATTGGTACCTACAAGTTCCTCGTATTATTTTTTTCGCTATCCCGAGGTATTATCACTCGATTTAGTATGGGCTATCTCCTAAATATCGGCGTGGGCTTGCGCCATACAAACCTGACAGATGCTTAATTGTGCTACACACTCCAATGATGGGACGAATTCTCGGGGCCAGATGAATACATCTCAAATTCATCTGACAACGATAGTCATAGAATATAAACCTCATGGGGAATACTCAAGGAATTGTGGGTGGGGGGAGTCGATACCGCGACCTAACCGACAAATCCTTAAGGCCTCCACCGTGACCAACAGGCCAATGCCTCTTTTTTTGTTGTTGTCCCGAGATATCCCACTCGGTCTGAATATGGCTAGCCCCTAAATATCGGTGGGCTTGCACCACACAGACCTGACGGAGGCTTAATTGTGTTACACACTCCAGTGGTGAGACTAATCCCTGGGACCAGATGAATACGTCTCAAATTCACCTAACAACGATAGTCATGGAATATAAAATTCCATGAGGACTACTCAAAAATTGTGGGAGGAGTTGACGTGCGTATTACTCAGAATAAAAAAGAAAGTTCATGTATATAAAGTTCCGAATAACCAAACCCCATGTTACAATGTGATGGGCCAACAGAATTATTTGGGCCATCCATTTAAAACTTATATATTTTTTAAAATTTCAATGGCCGAAAGTATTAAACTTTTATATTCTATGGATGATCAAACCAAAACTTGGGGTTTCGAAGATAGGTCCTTTACTAGTAGATTGAGTAGATGTTCTTTCACATAAAAAAAATTTTATATTTACATACACGATAATATATACATACATAGTACTAAATTTTTTGAAATTTTCAAGGAGGCTCTTGGGCCCGTGAATAGATCTACCCCAGTTTTTGCATGCTGATATGATATTTCCTACCGAATAAGTTGTGGAATACTTGGTAAATTTAGTACGACACATAAAATTAGTGATATGCTCTTACAATATAACCGGGAGGGGGGAGGGGGGAGGTGCCCTCGGGCCAGTGAATAGATCCTGTTAGAACCATTTTATTGTAATTAGTCATAGTTTAGGGCTACGTATGTCAATATATCATAGGTATGTGGTGTATAAATGTACACAATAGAATGTAGTGTGTAAGCTTGGATGAAGTGAGCTCATTAATAAAAAGAAGAATTACATTTTAGAGAGAAGATTTGTGTGTACTCTCAAGCTTCCTTCTCTCTCCACATTCAACGTGAGGTAAACCGTAGATAATTCCGCTTCAATTCTTTTGATTTCCTCAACGATTCTTCTCGGTTGGATATAATTTGGAACAAACAAGTTAGCAAAAAAGAATGTAGGCATAAACTGTGGGCTATGGTACCAATTGTAGGTTCCAAATATCCTAAAGATTGGACTTGATGAAAACCTTAGAGTATATGTATGTGCATGTGGAGCTTTTTTAACGAAATATCCGTGACAGCTCAACTCAAGGGTTTACATTAATGATACACACTTACGAAGTATTAGTATATATACCACATATTTTAGTATATATAATAAGACCCTAAATCAACCAAATTACATTTAGATCCTATACAATAAGATCTAATCTACCAAGTACAATTGTAAAGGTAAGCTTAATTATTGAACATAATAATTATCTAACAGATTCACCCTTGCTATTGAGTGATGGTATGATATTTCCTACCGAATAAGTTGTGGAATATTGCCAAGACGATATATAAAATTAATGATATGTTCTTATAATTATTAGTAACCAAAAATTGAATTAAATTTATTTTGCCTCCAAATAATTACAAATGGAATTTGACTTTCTTTATCTTAAATTTTATTTAAGTTAGAAAGCTATTAGGTCTCCTACTAATCATTAGACATGACTGTCACTGGAGTTGTAAAACTCGGCATAGGTGGCCCTCTAGGTGCTAATCGACGTCAACCATGGAGAAAATGGAATTCGATTTTCTTTATCTTAAATTTTATTCAAGTTAGGACGCTATTAGGTCTCCTAATCATTAGACATGACTGTCAGCAGAGTTGTAAAACTCGGCCTAGGCGGCCATCTAGGTGCTAATCGACGTCAACCGTGGAGAAAAACAACTACACGGAGGAGCTTATAGTCGGCAAATTCGACTAACGCCGAACATGTCGATTAATCGGTGAAGAGCTATTAGAATTGTGCTATGTTATTTTGTATCCTTGTAATTAGGGGCGTAACTCATAGTTTTGATAGTGTAGGACTTAATAGTAAATATACTATGTAAATAGGTATAAATACAATGTACAATATCGAAATCAAAACACAAGTTCTTTTCGAAAAAATCACAACCATTGAATTCATATTCTAGAGAGAGAAAGGCAATAGAAAAACTCTCTAATTGTTTCTCTCTCCCGATCTTCAAACTCGATATTCGACCAAAGGTAATTCGTAAGATTTTTCATTCGAATATCTAGAATTCATGCTTAGATCGATCATTAGTTGATGTAATAGGACATAACAATTGGTATCAGAGTAGATCGTGATCGATTTTGGATTGAATTCGCTATTCTAAGATCAGAATAATTTTCCAGATTTTTCGATCGAAAAACTTACGTGAAATGTATTTTGATCAATGTGCTTAATATTTGGGAATATTGTTGATGATCTTGCTGTTAAAGTGATAGATTATATGTTAGGAATGATTTACGTACTGATTTAAATCGCTTAGAACCTCATATTATTTTAAATTTTCGATTTCGGTAGATATTTGCGTTTGCGATTAAGTTTTTAATATGATTTGATTTTCTTCATAATCGATATATTTTACTGTAAAACGTGGTTAATCTTGTGTTTGTTCATATTCAGAACTTAGATCGAGTGATTACCTAGAATTTCATCACCTAACTTGAACATTTCGGTTGAATCTGGATTTTCACTGTTCTATTGAACTTGAAGGCTTTTCTTCGATTGTTTTTCGATCGAAAAACTTGGCTCGAAAAATATTTTTCGAATAAGTTTACAGCCGAAAAGTTTCTCGATAACAAACACTGTTTTCGTGTGTTTTATTCAAATATAAGACTCGAAAAACATTATTTTCGATAATTTCGATTCATATATAAATATCTTTTTCGAGTGTAACAAAGCGTATTTGTTTTGGACGGATACTGTTTTCGCTAAATAAATATCTAATTTTGACTTGAAAAACTTGTAATAGTAAAACAAGTTTTTCGATCTCAAGATTTTTGATCATCTGAATTTTCGAGTAAAAATTTAGCGAAAACATATTTCGATCGAATAATTCACACCCGTAAAACCTTGAGTCAAACTTAACGAAATTTTTTGATCACTCTTAATTTTTCGATTACAAATTTTTCGACAAAAGTTTTTGATCAACAAAATTATTCGACATACTATTTTTCGATAGGATATTTACCTTGCAAAACTCTTACGTTCGACAAACTATTTTTCGATAAATACCACGAAAAACTTATACGATCGAAAATCTTTTTCGTTTAAAGGTTCGAAAATTTTAAATCGAAAAGTTTACTGCTCGAAAATTTTTTCGACCACTGAACTTTCTCAAACACACACACATTTTACACTGTTTTAAAAGAAATCAAAATTCGTAATTTTCAAAACTTACGAAAAATATTTGTCTCCGAATTATCTTCTTCGATACTCAAAATTTTCGATCATAAATTCAAAATTCTTTAACAAAATTTTGAAGTATCAATTCTTATATGAAATTTTTTTCGAAATCAAAACAATTTCTCTTTAACAACCGAAAAAAATGGTTCAAAAAGGAAATTGCTTAAAGTACGAATCAAACATTACTAACGAAGTTTGTCACTTGTGAAGGACTTTTATCACTTGGATTTCAAACTTTCACGAAGACCATACCAATCAACTACAAATGGATGCTTACTCACTCGGAAACGACGTCCGTCCTCTAATTCTACGAAGAGGCGAATACACCGTATGGAGAAGCTGATTCATAAACTTCTTGGAAACAAAAGATCAAGCTACAAATTTGATAGCTTCTCTTCAAGAAGGCCCCGCTCAATTTTGGCTTATCCAAGAAGGCGATGCCATTAATAATCCTTGTTAGGTCCTCATATATCAACTATCGATCGATCTAAGCACGAATTCTAGATATTCGAATGATAAATCTTACAAAATACCTTCGGTCGAATATCTTCTTTGAAGATCCTGAGAGAGAGTGTTTCTCGGTTGCTATTCTCTCTATTAGAATGTGAATTCAATGCTTGTATTTTTCCGAAAAATAAACTTGTTATTGATTTTGATAGTGTACATTGTATTTATACCTATTTACATGGTATATTTATTATTTAGTCCTACACTATCAAAACTACTAATTACGACCCTAATTACAAGGATAACAAAATATACAAGCACAATTCTAAAGTCTCTTTAATCGCCCCCTTTGTGCTTGTCTTCGTTTCAGATCCATTTATCCTTGTCGGGTGTAGAATGATTTCCGTAATCCCAATGCTGTCTCGTAACGTCGAACAACATTCCTCATCTCCAACCTCTCATTAATCGCATCCAGAAGCTCATTTAAGAGTGGGGCCTCTTCTTCACCAAGATCCTCGAAGATCGTCTCTTCAGTGATCTCTCCCAATCTTTTCTGGATGTTCTCCCTCACTAGCTTCAACATCCCGTCACAGAACTTGTGGATTTATGACTTAATCATAGCTCTCGTCTTTCCAATGACTGGATTTCGATAAGTTATGGCAAGGCCATTTTTCTTGAATATGTAGGTCTTAGGAAAAATTGTTAAGTGGGAAGCCTTTCATGAGCGGAGACTCCATGTTGACCTTTTCCATATTGTTCTCTATAGCAATTTGAAGGTCGTGTGCGGTGTGATACTTGATCTGCCGCACCATGAATCTTTGCAATCCCTCGAGTCCGTCAGTCTTGATGTATCCGGAGGGCGTATGATATTTTCTCTTGTACATCTAATATAGACTATAGACCACATCCGGTGGAAGGAAGGGGAGATAGCTCTCATCTATCTCTTCTCGAGTGCAGTTGCTGTCCGCTCGCTCAATGTGGTAGATTGTGGTAGGGAAGCATCCAATCGAATGCGACACCCGCACGAGGTGGAGGATCAGTGGCTTATCCCTGAAGTGTTTCTTCAATTGATCCGTTGGGATGCCACTTCGATCTAGACCAGGATAGTTAAGCATGAAGATGTGCTCTATTTTCTTCCTATATTCCCAATGTGAGATACCCCGTAAGTTTAGCTCGTTGAGCTTCTTTATCCGGTTAGAAGCCCTCCAATTTTCCTTTCTAATATCTTCAATAAACGGGACTTCAATCCTGATATTCTCCCACGGCGTCTCGACTCTGACTGTCCCTTTTGATAAGCGGGGAGGAGAGTCGACTCTGTGCCTGATCATTTCTGGTAGTTCTGGGAGAGAAGAATCGTAGTTCTCGCCTTCTTGAAGTTCTTCATCTTCAAGCAGTACCAAGTCCACGGAAGCTTGTTGTAAGAAATATATGACGTTGGAGAGTCAAACTTGAGCAGCTTCCTTTGGTTCCCATTGCGTCATCCATATATCATTTAAGATAGCGTCATCCATATCTCGTTTAAGATATAGTCGTCTACGATCAGATGTGGATCGTAGACGACTGCTTCTGGTTGGCCATGGAGGAGGTTAGATGTCGGGATTGGATTTGGATTTGTAGGAGAGAGAGATAATGTGTGGGATATGGTGTGAGATGTAGTTGTATGTTGGCGGGTTATGGGTTTGGTGGATTTGAGGATGATCTTCCAGCTTCTTGAGTCTTTGTTGTTTGCTCTTGACTCAAACCACGGCCGCTTCGTGTTGGTTCGTTGCCTTTTCTCCCCTTCATGATGATCCGGATCATCGGGATAGTCAGGTCTTCTTTTGGTGCGGGAGCTTTCTTCTCGACACCTTGTTTGCGCGGGCAGCTCAGGTTCATCTATCAGCCTTTTGTAGAGACTCTCCTCAGCGGGGGTCCTGGTCTCTAAGGCGTGTGTCGGGAGATGATAATTTCATGAAGCTGGGTGATCGGAATGGCATATGGGTTGATGAGTGAAGGTGATGGAGTTGGGTGGTGAGAGTAGGTTGGATAGGGGTGTGTATGGTGGTGGTAAGAGGTGGTGAGGTGACGGGGGTGGTTTGAGCTTCTGACGGAGTGGCCACGGAGACCGGTGCTTTCCCTGTATCTCTTTGGAAGGTCTCAATGGACTGGAGATCTCTATCCATCAGACGATCTTCGAGAGAAGAAATGGCTGTGGAGAGTGCTTCTTGAAAGCATTGCTCCGTCCCGATCATCGGTGGAGTGGGGCCAGGGCTCCATTGTCACAACATCGGAAAAGGTTTCGGATGTGCCGCCATGAACATGTCTTGAGATTCCGGAACGTCCGGGGACATCCATTATCAACTCTGAAGTCACCGCTTCACTGGGTTGGCCTATTGTCTGCTCCAAAGATATCGGGGGCCCAATAGGGCTTCCATCCAATCCTTGTGATGATACGGCAGGTATCACCTCTATGGGTGTTGAGACATATTCAGGTTGAATCTGTACGGTTGGCTGATCCATTGGTGGTAGATGAGTTGTCACCAAAGCCGGTAGTATTGAAGGAGATACAGACGGTGCTGATGGTTGCTGTCGGCGAGAGCCCCTTCTTTGGAGTATGTATTCTTCATCCGATTTAGTGACCTCATGATATACATCTTGAGGAACACCTTCGGGCTCGTTGGCCGGTGTCTCTGTCTCCTGAGCCGTGGCTTCGGGCTCAGTTAATCCACCAGAGATTCCCTTTGAGAAGGCGCCGGAGCTTGATCCAAGGCCCGTACCATCTCATCCGTAATGGAGTTATTTTGACAGTAGTCTTGGTAGGCCTCGTCCGTTGGATCAGCTAGTCTGAGCAGCTCCAATGGGATCGGTAGTGGTTGGAGCGCTAGCTCGGCTGTCTTCGCATTGTGAAAGAAGCAAAGGCGAGGTGGGATGTATCCTCCAAACGGTGGTAGTTTCGGGATTTCTGGATGAACGTCCATGAAATGCGAAATCAGAACCGGGAACCACCGCACGTATGGGAGGTAGTTCGCCTTCGACTTGGTCTCCCTTTGACGTATCTGGTCCGCTAGATCATTCCATATCAGCTGGGCCACGTCGTATTTCTTTGAGAAAACCGCTCCATGGAAGATGCGAAGGATATTCCCATTTGCCTTGTCGAAGCCGGAGTGTTTTGGGAAGAGACATTTGTTGATTATGCCGAAGAAGGTCCTCCACGGATGTGGGATCCCGCTGTTTTGAAAATTCGCCAGTTTGGTCAGCGGAGGCTTGTATCCCATCCGAAGCATATCCTCCACGATCTCCGCGTCCGTTGGAAGTTGATCGTAGTTATCGTAGTGCGGGAAATCGAGCACCATGGCCATCAGATTTTTGTTCACGGCGATGTGTCGTGGCTGCGTCGTGTATTCCACGTCATCTCCGACTACATGGCTCTGCATACGTCCCCGAAATTGTTGGAGGTAGACCATCTGTACGGAGGCAGTCATTGTCAGAGCTGGCCATAGTGGGTGTCCTTTGAGGATGGAGATGATGACTTCATCCGGACACCGGAATGTAGCAAGGTACAACTGGTAGTTGTTATCATGGACCGTTGTGTAACTTCCAGAAGGATAGATGTGTGTGTAATTTGGAGTTGCCATTTCTGTAAAGACTGAAATAAAATTCATTAGATGGAAAATTTCAAATGCGAATATATTGAATTAAATGTGAATGGCAATTACTTAGAGAATTTTAAAAATCATCTAGGTGTTAAAGTTGATAATTGAAAGATTTAGTGAAAAATTTGTAAAGTTGACTAAGTTTTCGTAAGCGTATTTTTATTCAATCGGGAATTTATTCGACCATTAATTTTTGCGATCGAATAAGTCCTAGACAAAAAATTGAAAACATTTCTAAGTCTTTTTCAAGGTGTTTTTATTCGAGTGACAATTTATTCAATCGTTAAATTTTGCGATCGAATAAAAATGTGTCGAATAACTCAAGTTTTTCGCCGAGTAATTTTGCGGTCGATTAAAAAGTTGTCGAAAAACTTATGTTTTTCGCCGCGTAGTTTTGCGATCGAATAAAAGAATATCGACAAACTTAAAGTTTTCGCCGCTTATTTTTGCGATCGAATAAAATATAATCGAAAAATTAAGTTTTTGCCATTAAGTTTTACGATCAAATTAAAATATATGGAAAACAAAAGGTTTTCGACGGTGAGTCTTGCGATCGAATAAAACTTAACGAAAACAAAAGTTTCTCGATGACACTGTCTGCGATAAGAAATTTTTGGATTGAAAAATTTTCAAATCAAACAGTAAACGCGTAACACGTAAATTTCGATTTCTGGGTAAATCATGAGTTAATCTGGATTCGGAACGTTCAAAAAACAGTTGCGAATCCAATTATCATGATTTTAACCCAAACAGTCGAGTTTAAACATTTTGATTTGAGGGTTTAAAATCGTTTTTAGTCGAAAAAGTATGAAAATGAATTTCTTCAAATGTTTTTGAGAAACTGTTTGCGAATCGTGTGTTTTTGACCAGAAAGTGATTCGAAACGTGTTTCTACCATCGAAATTGGCGAGTTATATGAAAAAATTCTGAAGATTGAGGTTTTGTGGAAATCGCCGAAGTGAGTTCGAAGTTGGTTTTCGGAAGTCGAAAACATTTTCGAGTGAAATGAGTTGCGTGAGAGTGAGTTTTTCGATTGATAAAGTGGTATTAATACTTTACGATCGGGTAAGGTAAAATACTTTGGGCCGTAAAAAAGATTTTAGGCTTTCGTTAAAATTTAGGTATGATTAAACTTAAATTTAATCTTTTATGGATTATCCCAAAAATAAATTGCATAATACTCCCTGTATTTCTGAAAGAAATAGAATTATCTCCTAATGTTGATGAAATTCAACCTTTGACTCATCGGATGAGCTTGAAATTTTCTGTGTTGCTTAGAAAAAATATTAGAAGTCATGTTTACAAGTAACTTATATAGGAGATAAGAACAAATTCTTATTTAAAACTCCCCCTCAACAATTGCATGTTTTAACTTTTCGGCATCTAAGCACATATTTAGTACAATTTTGCATATGAAAATTTACATTACAAGTAACGCATTTTAAGCAATTCAACATAGATTCATAAAAATTTACGTTTTTTTTAAAAAAATTTCGCATTTTATCAATTCTGAAACAATGCATGTAATAATGCATTTAAAATGTGAGAACAAATATTTTTAAAAATTTTGTTTTGGGGTCAGATTTCTCATGACATATAAAATTTCTCATGACATATAAAGTATTAATTTGTCGTCAAATCAATAACTAAACTAATATTCTAAGATCATAGTATGAATCATTTTGGCAACTCTCGCAAGTATCGCTCATAGCACTCAATTTATTTTTATCATGAAAATATTTAGTAGATATATCACTCATATCATCATGACAAAATTATATCAATTAATGTGTTATCGTAGCATATTTAATCAGCTTACTAAGTGAAAGTTCATCATTTTGAATCAAAGGGACTTTGAAGGGATTATTTTTAGGCTATGACTAAAAGGGTAGGATAGTCTTGAAGATTAGTGAGCTTAAAAATTTTTCAATTCCGGGGACCCTTTTTGAAATTCATTTCTGATCCTTTAGTTTTTCTTGCTCAGGATGCGTCTCGTCTTCTTTACAAAACTTTGAGAGATTAGATTTTTCTTTTTGGGTCGAAACCGTGTTCCTTTCGAAGGTTCCCCAGTTATGGAATTCGAACCCAAGACCTAGATTATCGTTTGCTCAGGATGAGTCTCTTCTCGTTTTCTCTATTTATAAGATCTAGATTATCGTTTGAGAAGTTCACTTCGAGGTGCATCTCTTCTAGGAGTGTACGAGATTATCTAGGAGAAGTTCACAGTGAGATCCGTGTTTCTCTTCTATAATGATTGAGACTTGTATCTTTTTTTTCTCCCCATCTTTTTCTTGATTGAGCAACACCGAAATTTAGGAATAATTTTGAAGGCTTGATCGGATTTCATAAGAAAAAGATGTCGAAGAAGGCTCAAAAGGGATATCTAGAAGTAAAAGTAAAGGATTTATAATATGGGTTAAGTGAGGAATTTTCTATTTTGCCCTTATCATTTTCATTACAGACTAATACAAAAGTAAGAATGAAGCTATGAAGTACAAACTAAAAGGTAGTCATTTGAAGTGTGACACACTCAGAATAAAAATATTGAGGCTCAAATTCTCACATATATGATATGACGTTTTGTCTAGTGAAACAAACTAGGCTTTTTAAATAGAGAAAGTCACATGAATTTTTAGACAAATTATTTAATCGTATATCAAAGAAATATTTTTGTGAGTATTTCAAAATAGGAAAATTATCGTCATCCCCCATTTTTTTTAATTTTATTATTATTATATTTATATACTATTTTATTTTTATTTTTCTGTGCAAAAAAAATTGAAGGATAGAGTCACGCAAGATAATCAAAGAATATCAAGAAGCACATATAGTATCATATAGAAGCATAATAGAGCATGTAAAACACTTTTCAAGTAAGATTGAGATTCAACATGTCTAACTTAGCAATAAGGAATTTGAATCGTTTTTCATCCAATGCCTAAGTGAATAAGTCGGCATGTTGAAGCTCCGTTTTTACAAAATACATATCTATAGTGCCATTTTCTACATAATCTTTTATATAATGATAGCGAATATCTATATGTTTCGTGCGTGAATGATGAACATGATTGCAATGGCAATAGCACTTTGAGAATCACTGTAAATGGGAATGTTAGTAAATTCAAACATGTAATCTCGTAATTGTGTCCGCATCCATAGAACTTGCGAGCCACAGCTGGCAGCCGCGACGTACTCCGCCTCGGCCGTCAAGGTTGACACGCAATTTTGCTTCTTTGAGGACCAGCAGAACAACTTTTCGCCTAAGAATTGTGCTCCGCCAGACGTGCTTTTTTTGTCCATTCGACAACCTTCATAATCAGCGTCAGTATAGCCAATTAATCTAAAATAAGTATCTTTAGGATACCACAACCCTAAGTTGGGAGTTCCTTTGATATAGCGTAGAATTCGCTTGACTGCATGCATGTGGGACTCATTTGGGTCAGCTTAAAAACGAGCACAGAGACAAGTGGCGAACATGATGTCGGGTCGGGTGGACGTCAAGTAGCCAAGAGATCCGATAATGCTCCGATATATTGTGATGTTGATTGCCTTTCCAGACGGATCAGCATCCGGTTTGCAGTTTGTTGATATGGGAGAATTCATCGGTGTGCTCTTGTCTTGATTAAATCTCTTTAGAATATCTCGGATATATTTGGCTTGACTGGATAAGATTCCATCTTCGAGTTGCTTTACTTGTAGTCCAAGAAAGAATTGGAGTTTTCCCATTAAGCTCATCTTGAATTTGGTCTTCATGAGTTCACCAAATCTCTAACAGAGACGTTCATTCGTCGAGCCGAAGATGATGTCATCAACGTAAACTTGAACCATCATCAGGTCTTTGCCTTGTCTTTGATGAAGAGTGTTGTATCGATGGTGCCTCTTATGAAGTTGGACTTTGATGGGGCTTGTTTTAGTCCATAGAGAGCTTTGTCCAATCGATAGACATGATCGGAATGATTCTCGTGCACGAACCTGTCGGGTTGAGCGACATAGACTTCTTCTTTTAACACAACGTTGAGAAAGACGATTTTAACATCCATTTGATAGACGTTGAAGTCTTTGTGAGCCGCATATGCTAGAAATAGTCGAATTGCTTCAATACGTGCAACCGGAGCATACGTCTCGTCGTAGTCAATTCCTTCTTGTTGATTGTACCCATTGGATACGAGTCGTGCTTTATTCCTGATTACTTCACCGTTCTCGTTCTTCTTATTCTTGAAAACCCATTTAGTTCCAATTATTGTTTTGCCTTGTGGTGGAGAAACTAATGTCCAAACTCGTAGACGCTCGAATTGGTTGAGTTCATCTTGCATCGCTATTACCCAATCCGGGTCTTTAAAGGGTTCGACTACCTTGATTGGTTCGTTATGGCTTAAGAATCATGCTAATAATCCGCTTTGTGTAGACGTCCTAGTGCGTACTCAACTTGAAGGATCACCGATTATTTGGTTAATAGGATGAGCTCGAGTCCATTTGCGTTCATGAGGAAGAACCGAAGTACATCCGTCGTTGATTTGTAGATCGAGACATCCTGAATTGATGAGCTGATCATTTGTAGTTGGAAATTCAATTCTGAGGTTGAATTAGAAGGAATTTCCTCATCTGCATTTGTCGGATCTCCAGCACTAGTTGAAGATTCAGAATTAGGAGAATCTGTAACATTTGTCGGAGTTTGAGGATTAGGAGTCTGATTTTGAATTTCTTCCGTAAAGGGGAAGAAGCACTTCTTGGTATAGAATGAGATGAAGCAGGCATTTGAGACTTGTTCCAATAAAAATGTTCAAATAGAAAATCCAAATCTTCTAGGTCGGCGGGAATTACTTCTCTTGACTTTGAGGTAGAAGTTGTCGGAAGTTGTTGACTTTGTGCCAACACGCCTATAAGCTCGGGTTCTGAACTGTTTTATTCAGAAGCCAAATCGGACATTTCTTGAAAAGTGCCGTTGTAGCTTTCCAAGATATTACGCGAAGACTTGATATAGACGCGGTATGCTTTAGAAGTAGATTAATATCCAACGAAGACGGCTTCAAATGTTTAGGGCCGAACTTGCTTCGATGCTCCCGATCGTTGGCCACAAAACATTTGCACCCGAATACTTTAAAGAATGGGATATAAGGAATCCGTTGATTAATTATCTCATACGGCGTCTTTTCAAAGTGTTTGTGAATAATCGTCCAATTTTGCATAAAGCACGCGGTACTCACTGCTTCAGCCCAAAGAAAATGAGGGAGACCGGAATGTATTAGCATTGTTCTTGCAGCTTCAACAAGAGTCCGATTCTTCCGTTCTACAATGCCATTCTGTTGATGCATTTTAGCGGCTGAAAATTGTTGAATAATTCCAAGTGACTGATTGTAATTGTTGAGACGTTGATTCTTAAGTTCGGTTCCGCTATCAGTCCGGATTACTTGGATTTTCTTTTGCAGGAGATTCTGAGTCGTATTCACAAAACTGCTTATAAAGTCTCCAGTCTCATCTTTTGTTTGGAGATATCTTGTAATGTGTAGCAAGAATAATCGTCGACAATTACTACCACATATTCACGACCATTGATACTATGTGTACGCATTGGTCCACAAAGGTACATGTGAAGTAATTCCAAGGGTCGAGATGTAGAAACAACTTGCTTGAGTTTGTGTGATGCTCGCTTCATTTTTCCCATTTCACAAGCCGAACAAGTATGCTCTTGATGTATGAAAATAGTTGGTAGACCGTGTACCAACTTTTTGATTGAGAGTTTGTGAAGAGCTTTGTTATTTAGATGAGACAAGCGTTGATGCCATAAGCTGTTCCTCTTTATTGTAGTCTGTGAGATGAGGCAAATAGCTCTCGAAGGTCGAATTGTTGTCAGATTGATGGTGTATAGATTTGATCTTCGTGATCCTGTTAGAAGTTCTTGATTCTGACTATTTAAAATTTTGCATTGATCAACTAGAAACATCACTTGAAATCCTTTGTCGCAGAATCGTCCTATGCTAAGCAGATTGTGTTTAAGACCTTGGAAAGATTGTGTTTAGGAGACATCTTTGATCGTCAGATTCTGCAGTAGAATATCTCCAAATCCTAGTGTAGGAGCTGAATCGTTGTTGCCGAATCTGACTTTTCCGTTGTAACGGTCTTGGTAGTTGCTCAACAGTTCTTGATTTCCCGTCATGTGTGTTGAGCAACCAGAATCTAAATACCACACATGATGGATCTGCATAGAAAGATTTTAGAGAGACTTAGGTACCCACTTAGTAAGGGGTCCTCTCCGATAAGCATTTTTGGTAGGTAAGGTTTGTTCATTTTTGGTTCCTAAACCATTTGTGTTCTTAGGTACCCAAACCAACTTAGAAGTAGTTGCTTTAAGTGGAACCTCTTTAGGCAACTTTACCTTGTAAACTTGCGTTGGCCTAGATGGTGTCTTGGGAACCCATTGAGGTTGCACCTTACATGATTGAGATTTTCACCATGTGCATCGCCTTTTCTCCCCCTCTTTTTCTTGATTGAGAAACCCCGAGACTTAGGTATAATGAAGGGCTTGATCGAGTTTCAAAGGAGAAAGAATATTGGAGAAGGCTCAAAGGGGATTTCTAGAGGAAAAAGTAAATGATTTATAATTTTGGTCAAGTGAGGAATATCCTAAGTTGCCCTTATCATTTTCATGACAAACTAACACAAAAAATAGAATAAAGCTACGAAGTACAAACCAAAGGATAGTCATTTCAAGTGTGACACACTCAAGAATAAAAAATATTGAGGTTCAAATTCTCACATATATGATGTGGCTTTGTGTCTAGTGAACCAAACAAAGCTCTTTGAATAAAAGAATGTCACATAAAGTTTTAAGCAAAGAACTTAATCATATATCAAAGAAATATTTTTGTGAGTAGTTCAAAATAGGCAAAATTATCGTCATCCCCCATTTTTTATTATTATATATATACTATTTCATTTTTATATATATTTTTGTATATATATATATATATAATTGAAAGATAGAGTCACGCAAGATAATCAAGCAATATCAAGAAGCACATATAATATCATATAAAAGCATAGTAGAGCAGGTAAAGCACATCTCAAGTAAGATTGAGATTCAACATGCCTAACTTAGCAATAACGAATTGGAATCGTTTTTCATCCAATGCCTTAGTGAATAAGTCGGCAAATTGAAGCTCCGTTTTAACAAAATACATATCTATAGTGTCTTTTTCTACATGATCTTTTATAAAATGATTCGAATATCTATGTGTTTCGTGCGTGAATGATGAACAGGATTGCAAGTAATGGCAATAACACTTTGAGAATCACAGTAAATGGGAACGTTATTAAATTAAAACCCGTAATCGCGTAGTTGTGTCCGCATCCATAGAACTTGTGAGCAACAGCTGGCAGTTGCGACGTGCTCCACCTCGGCCGTCGATGTTGACACGCAATTCTTCTTCTTGGAGGACCACCAGACCAACTTATCGCCTAAAAATTGTGCTCCACCAGACGTGCTTTTTCTGTCCATTCGACAGCCTGCATAATCAGCGTCAATATAGCCAATTAATCGAAAATCAGTATCTTTAGGATACCATAGCCCTATTTTGGAGTTTTCTTTGAGATAGCATAGAATTCGCTTGACTGCATTCATATGGGACACTTCGGGTCAGCTTGAAAACGAGCACAGAGGCAAATGACGAACATGATATCGGGTCGGCTTGACGTCAGGTAGAGAAGAGATCCGATAATACTCCAATAGGTTGTGATGTTGGTTGTCTTGCCAGAAGGATCAGCATCCAATTTGCAGTTTGTTGACATGGGAGTAGTCATTGGTGTGCTCTTGTCTTGATTAAATCTCTTTAGAATATCTCAGATATACTTGGTTTGAATGATGAATATTCCATCTTCGAGTTGCTTGACTTGTAATCCAAGAAAGAATGGGAGTTCTCCCATTAAGCTCATCTCGAATTGGGTCTTCATGAGATCACCAAATTTCTGACATAGACGTTCATTCGTCGAGCCGAAGATGATGTCATCAACGTAAACTTGAACGATCATCAAGTCTTTGCCTTGACTTTTGATGAAGTGTGTCGTATCGATGGTTCCTCTTATGAAGTTGGACTTGACTAAAAAGTCGCTTAGAACAATATACTAAGCACGAGGGGCTTGTTTTAGTCCATAGAGATTTTTTTCCAATCGATAGACATAATCATGATGATTATCGTGCATGAACCCGTCGAGTTGAGCTACGTAGACTTCTTCTTTTAACACGCTATTGAGAAAGGCAGTTTGACATCCATTTGATAGACTTTGAAGTCTTTATGAGCCGCGTATGCTAGAAATAGTCGAATTGCTTCGATACGTGCAACTGGAGCATACATCTCGTTGTAGTCAATTCCTTCTTGTTGATTGTACCCCTTGGCTACGAGTCGTGCTTTATTCATGATAATTTCACCGTTCTCGTTCATCTTATTTTTGAAGACCCATTTAGTTCCAATGATTGTTTTTTCATGCGGTATAGGAACTAGTGTCCAAACTCGTGACGCTCGAATTGGTTGAGTTCATCTTGCATTGGGACCACCCAATCCGTATCTTTAAGGGCTTCGGCTACCTTAATTGGTTCGTTTTGGTTTAAGAAGCACGTAAATAATCCGCTTTGTGTAGGCGTCCTAGTGTGTACTCCACTTGAAGGATCACCGATAATTTGGTCGATAGGATGAGCTCAAATCCACTTGCGTTCATGAGGAAGAATTGAAGTAGATCCATCGTTGATTTGTGATCGAAACATCATGTATTGATAGGTTGATCATTCGTAATTGGAAAATTCAATTCTGAAGTTGAATTGGAAGGAATTTCCGCATCGGCATTGGTAGGAGTTGCAGCACTAGTTGATGATTCAGAATTTGGAGAATCTGGAACATTTGTTGGAGTCTGGGGATTGGGAGTCTCAATTGCAATTTCCACCGTAGATGGAGAAGGAGCGTTGCTTGGTATAGAATGAGACGAAGCATGCATTTGAGACTCATTCCGATATAATGTTCAAATAGAGAGTCCAAATATTCCAGGTCGGCGGGAGTTGGTTCTTTTAACTTTGAGATAGAAGTTGTCGGAAGTTGTTGACTTTGTGTCAACACGCCTATAAACTCGGGTTCTGAACTATTTTGTTCAGAAGCCAATTCGGTTACTTCTTGAAAACTGACGTTGTAGCTTTTGAAAATAGCACGAGAAGACTTGATATAGACGCGGTATGCTGTAGAAGTGGATGAATATCCAACAAAGATGGCTTCAAATGCCTTAGGCTCGAACTTGCTTCTATGTTCCCGATCGTTGGCCACAAAGCATTTGCATCCGAAGACTTTGAAGAAAGAGATATTCGGAATCCGTTGATTTATTATCTCATACAACGTCTTTTCAAAGTGTTTGTGAATAATCGTCCGATTTTGCGTAAAGCACGATGTACTCACTGCTTCAGCCCATAGAAAATGAGGGAGACCGGAATGTGTTAGCATTGTTGTTGCAGCTTCAACTAGAGTCTGGTTCTTCAGTTCTATGACGCCATTTAGTTGAGGTGTTTTATCGGTTGAAAATTGTTGAATAATTCCAAGTGACTAATAGTAATTGCTGAGTCGTTGATTCTTGAATTCAGTCCCGTTATCAGTCCGAATTACTTGGATTTTCTTTTGCAGGAGATTCTGAGTCGTATTCACAGAGCTTATTATCAAGCCTCCAGTCCCGATATCTTGTCCAGGTATAACGAGAATAATCGTCGATAATTACTAACACATATTTGTGACCGTTGACACTTTGTGTATGCATTGTCCACAAAGGTCCATGTGAAGTAATTCCAAGGGTCAAGATGTGGAAGCAACTTGCTTAAGTTTGTGTGATGCTCGCTTCATTTTCCCATTTGACAAGCCGAACAATTATGCACTTGGTGAAGGGAAATCGTTGGTAGACCGTTTACCAACTTTTTGATAAAGAGTTTGTGAAGAGCTTTGAGGTTTAGATGAGATAGATGTTGATGCCATAAGCTGTTCCTCTTGATTGTAGTCTGTGAGATGAGGCAAACAATTGTCGAAGGTCGTACTGTTGTCAGATTGATGGTATATAGATTAGATCTTCGAGATCCTGTAAGAAGTTCTTGATTCTGACTATTTAAGATTCTGCACTGATCAGCTAGAAACACCACTTGAAATCCTTTATCGCAGAATTGTCCTATGCTGAATAGATTGTGTTTAAGACCTTGGACGTAAGAGATATCTTTGATTGTCATTCTGCAGTAGAATATCTCCAAAGCCTAGTATTGGAGCCGAATCGTTGTTGCCGAATCTGATTTTTCCGTTGTAACGGTCTTCGTAGTAGCTCAACAGTTCTTGATTTTCCGCCATGTGTGTGGAGCAACTGGAATCTAAATACCACACATGATGCATCTGCATAGAAAGATTTTATAGAGACTTTGGTACCCACTTAGTAATGGGTCCTCTCGGATTAGCATATTTGGTAGGTAAGGTTTGTTCATTTTTTATTCCTAAACCATTTTTGTTTTTAGGTACCCAAACCAACTTGTTGGTTTAAGTGGTACCTCAGTAGGCAACTTGACCTTTTGGGCTTGCGTTGGCCAAGATGGTGTCTTGGGAAGCCATTGAGGTTAAACCTTACATGGGAGGTTAATTTCAGCGCGGACAAATATCTTATTAGTCTTAGTGCATAAGAAAATCTTTTCTCTAGCTAGTCTCTTAAGGTGTTTGGCTGAGTGTACTTTGACCGGATACATCAAATGAGGATAAGAATGTATCGAGCTATAAGCTTTCTTTATAGCCGAACTTGTTTCCTTCGAGACTTACGGTTTGCATTTGTCTTAGAATGATGATTTATGTTTTTAGGAGTAGAGCCGATTTCAAAATTTGTGCTTTCAAAATTAATAGGCTTTAACTCATATGTGGAAGCAACAAAAATTAGAAACGGCAGTCTTCTTACGAGTGTCCATAGTTTTTGATACAAAAGAAAAATTTGAAAATAAATTTTTTCTATCACTTTTCTTTTGAAATTCTATTCTAGACACTCTATCATTTGCATGCTTCACCTCTTTTTCTACTCTACTTGTGGATGGAGTAGAAAATGAGTTAGAGAAAATCATTTTCCTCTTTGAAGCATTTAAGGACTCTTTACCTCCCTTTAGGCTTTTTAAAGAAGATTTATCTTCTTTTAAAATAATGGGAGGTGTTTTCTTAGATTTGATCTTGTCCTTAATTAATGATTTTTCTTTCAAAGTAAAATCAGGACAAGATTTTAACGTTGAGGAAGATTTGAGATTAGAAATCTCCAATAAAAGCTCATTCTTTTCAGCTTTGAAATTCTTTCTTTCTATTTCTAAGGAAGCGCTTAAATCAGCTATTTTCTTAATAATAGCAGTTTTATAACAGAAAGTAGAATTTTGAAAATGATCAGTATTTTCTTCCTGAACTTTAGGAAGATCTTCTAAAGGATATATTGATGTAAAGTCACTAGACAGGTTAATCCCGTGTCTTGTAACGATTATTCAATTCGGTGTAGTCAAAGGGATATCAGTCCTATTTGTGACTTTTCGTTTAGATTCTTATAAGGCATTTATTTCAGAAAAGTTAGTAAAAGCCATTAGAGAAGTTAATCCTAATCACATATACATGATATCATAGAATTGTTTGACATTGACCTTTTTTAAGTTACATGGATTGTTTAAACCTAAGCCTTTTTTAGGATTATAAAATTCTTTATCAAGAGGTTGATTTAGAAATATAGTCTGATCCGTTTGCCCTCTTTTTGTTAGAAGATCGTCTAAAGTTTTAATCCTAGAGTAAAACTTCTTACGTTCAGCAGAGATTTCCTTAAATTATTTCTAGAAATTTCTAAGTCTCTCTGACAATCGCTAAGAGTTTTACTAAGGTCATTTTTTTTATTTCAGAGGTAGATATCCTAGATTCAAGACTAGTTATGGTTTCTTTAGCATTAGATAAGAGAATATCTACGGGAATTGTTCTATCTAATTGCTTTTGAAAATTATTTTCACTAAGAACTAGCCTTTCTTCTAATTCCTTTTTGCTCTTCCGCTCATTCTTCATGTTAGAATACTACATTTGTAAAGATTCTACCATGTTTAATAATGTAGTTAGGCATTGTTACCTCTTGTGATGATGTGGATGCTTTTTCTTCATCACCTGACCTCATTAATGAATTATCGTTTGAGACGTCGTCAAGGTACGCCATCAGAGCAAGATTTTCGTCTTCAGAATCTGTGGTATCTTCGTGACAATGCTCTTGTTCCGCCATTAGAGCTACTCTAGCCTGTTTTTGTTTAGTTAGTAGGAATTTTTTGGAGTAGTAGTTGGCGTGGCGTCCTTTTTCTTGGGAAGTTTGCATTCTCTGGCGAAGTGCCCTATCTTACCACAATTATAGCACTTTTGTGGTTCTTTGGCGTTTTTAGATTCTGATGAATCGGCCGGTCTTTCCTTATGCTTGAAGCTTGATGTCCGAAGTCTATTTGCCGAAGATGAGGATTTAAACTTTTTGCTCATCATCTTAGTAATGAGAGCCAATTGTTTCTTGAACTCCTTCATGTCTGGCTCATAGTCCGATTCGGAATCATCTTCATCTTCTGAAGAACTTGGCAACTTGATGCTTTTATCCTTGCGAGATCAACTTTTTTTTCTTTCAGAGACTAGAGCTATGGAGTCTTCGATCTGCTTGCCCTGAAGTTATTTTTGTATCTCGCTTATATCTTCTTCGTGTTGAGCGAGATTATCAAAGACGGGGTGGATATCCATTTCGTCTAAATCCTTGATTTGACGGATTTGCATTGATATTTTCTTCCACTCCGGTTGAAGAGAAGAGAGAAATCGGATGTTGACCTCCATGTTGGTCTTTAAAATTTCTATCTTCCTCGTCTCATTGAGAAGAGTTAGATAACGTTGACAGAGTTCATAAACGTTTCCTCCGACTTTTCTTTGAATGAGTCGTAGGCCGTGAGAATATTGGCTTTCTTGGCTTTGACTCCGACTTCGGTTCTTTGCATCATTTTGTGGAGTTCATCCCACATAGCTTTTGCTCTTAATCGCTAGGAATTCCTTGCATTAGGAAAGTTTTGGCTCCTAAATCTGCTTTTGCTCTTAATCGCTCCTCCTTGGTGTATTCACTAGGAATTTTGAGTCTTCTAGTGGCGGGAATGGGAGGATTATTAGTGGCATCGCCTTCTTGGATGAGCCAAAATTGAGCGGGACCTTCTTGAAGAGAAGCTATCAAATTGGTAGCTTGATCTTTAGTTTCCAAGAAGTTCAAGAACCGGCTTCTCCAAACGGTGTATTCACCTCTTCGTAGAATTGGAGGCCAGACGTCGTTTCCGAGTGAGTAATCATCCATTTGTAGTTGATTGCTAGGATCTTTGTGAAGGTTTGGAATAGAAATGGTAAAAATGCTTCACAAGTGACAAACTTCCGTTAGTAATGTTTGATTCGTACTTGAAGCAATTTCCCTTTCGAGCCTATGTTTCGGTTGTTAAAGAAAATTGTTTTGATTTCGAAAAATATTTGATATGAAAATTGATACTTCAAAATTTTGTTAAAGAATTTTGAATTTAAGAACGAAAATTTTGAGTATCGTAGAAGATAATTCGGAGACAAAAAATTTTCGAAAGTTTAGAAAATTACGAATTTTGATTTCTTTCAAAAAATAGTGTAAAATGTGTGTGTGTTTGAGCAGTAAACGAAATTTCGAGCAATAAGTTTTCGATTAAAAAAAATTCGAACCTATGACGATTTTTTTTTTCGATTGTATAAGTTTTCCGTTGTATTTATCGAAAATTATTTTTCGAATGTAAGAGTTTCGCAAAGTAAATATCCTATCAAAAAATAGTTTGTCGAATAATTGTTGATAGCAAAAACTTTTATCGAAATTTTTTGTAATCGAAAAATTAAGAGTGATCGAAAAATTTCGTTAAGTTTAACTCAAATAGTTAACTAAAAATATTTCGAGTGTGAATTATTCGATCGAAATATGTTTTCGCTAAATTTTGATTCGAAAATTTAAATGATCGAAAATCTTGTGATGGAAAAACTTGTTTTACTATTACATGTTTTTCTAGTAAAAATTAGATATTTATTTAGCGAAAACAGTATCCGTCGAAAAAAAATACGCTTTATTACGCTCGAAAAATATATTTATATGAAAATGGATCAGCATAGAAAGATTTTAGAGAGACTTAGGTACCTACTTAGTAATGGTCCTCTCGGATTAGCAGATTTGGTAGGTAAAGTTTGTTCATTTTTGGTTCCTAAACCGTTTGTGTTCTTAGGTACCCAAACCAACTTAGAAGTAGTTGGTTTAAGTGGTACCTCTTTAGGCAACTTGGCCTTTTGGGCTTGCGTTGGCCTAGATGGTGTCTTGGGAACCAATTGAGGTTACACCTTACATGGGAGGTTAATATCAGCGCGGACAAATGTCTTAGTCTTAGTGGAGAAAATCTTTTCTCTAGCTAGTTTCTTAAGATGTTTGGCTGGGTGTACTTCGACCGGGTACCTTAGATGATCACAAGAATGTATCGAGCTATAAGCTTTCTTTATAGCCGGATCATGTTTCTTACGAGACTTAAGATTTGCATTTGTCTTAGAATAAGGGCAACTTAGGATATTCCTCACTTGACCAAAATTATAAATCCTTTACTTTTTCCTCTAAAAATCCCCTTTGAGCCTTCTCCAATATTCTTTTTCCTTTGAAACCCGATCAAGCCTTCACCATTATACCTAATTCTCGAGGTTGCTCAATCAAGAAAAAGTGGGGGAGAAAAGGCGATGCACATGATGAAAATCTCAATCATTATAGAAGAAAAACACGGATCTCACTGTGAACGTCTCTTAGATAATCTCGTATACTCCTAGAAGAGAAGCACCTCGAAGTGAGTTTCTCCAACGATAATCTAGATCTTATATATAGAGAAAACGAGAAGAGGAGCACGGCGTTGGGCTCGAATTCCATAACTGTGGAACCTTCGAAAGGAACACGGTCTCGGCCCAAAAAGAAGATCCCGTCTCTCAAAACTTTGTAAAGAAGATGAGACTCATCTTGAGCAAGTACAGAAGAAAAGAAAAGCGAAAGGCGCATAAATGAATTTAAAAAATGGCCCCCGGAATTGAAAAATTTTTAAGCTCACTAATCCTCAAAATTATCCTACCTTTTAGTCAGAGCCTAAAAATAATCCCTTCAAAGTCCATTTGATTCAAAACGATGGACTTTCACATGGAAACTTGATTAAATATGCTACGATAACAAATTAATTGATATAATTTTGTCGTGTTGATATGAGTGATATATCTATTAAAATATCTCCATGATAAAAATAAATTGAGTGCTATGAGCGAAACTTGCGAGAGTTGTCGAAATCATTCATACTATGATCTTAGACTATTAAGTTACATGATTAGACAGGAAATTATTATTTTATATGTCTTGAGAAATTTTTGCGTGATAATATTCAAAATGGACAAATCTGACCCCAAAACAAATTTTTAAAAAAATATATATTTTTGAAAAATATTTTTTTATATTAAATCTTTTCGCACATTTTAAATACATTAATACATGCATTGTTTCAGACTTGATAAAATGCGAAATTTTTGAAAAGCGCAAAATTTTAAATGAATCTTTGCTGAATTGATTACATGCGTTACTTGTGCTTTTATAGTAAATTTTCATATGCAAAATTGTATTCATTACGCTTTAACTTGCCGAAAAGTTAAAACATGCATTTGTTGAGGGGGGTTTTACATGAAAATTTGTTCTTAATTCCCAAATGATTTACTTGCAAACACGACTTCTAATACTTTTGTAAGTATCATAAAATACTTAGATCTCATTCGAGGAGTCAAGTATTGAATTTCATCAACATAGGGAGATAATTGCATTTATTTCAGAAATACAGGAAGCATTATGCAATTTATTTTTGGGTTCATCAATAAAAGATTAAATTTTAATTTAATCAGACCTGAATTTTAACGAAAGCCCAAATCACTTTTATGGCCCAAAGTATTTTTTACCCTTACCCGATCGCAAAGTATTAATATGACTTTTTTGATCGAAAAACTCACTCTCATGCAACTTCTCTCAATCGAAAACCTTTTCGACTTCCAAAACTCTCTTCCACGATTTCATCAAAACTACTCAATCTTCAGTAATTTTCTGTCTGAACTCGCCGAATTCGAAGGTAGAAACCCGTTTCGGATCATTTTCCATTCAAAAACGCACAATTCGCGACAGTTTCTTCAAATCATTTGAAAAAAAATTTACTTTGAAATTTTTTCGACTGGAACGTCTTACTCTCAAAATTAAAGTGTTTAAACTCGACCATTCGGATTAAAATCATGATATTTGGATTCGCAACTGATTTCTGATCATTTTGAGTCCAGATTCACTCATGATTTCCCCAGAAATCGACATTTACGTTTTAAGCATTTACTGTTTGATTTCAAACTTTTTCGATCGAAAAAGTTCTTATCGCAAATAGTGTCGTCGAAGAACTTTAGTTTTCGTTGTTTTATTCGATCGCAAAACTCAGCGGCGCAAACCTTATGTTTTCGATATATTTTTATTCGATCGAAAAACTTCAAGGCGATAACTTTAGTTTTCGATTAAATTTTATTCGATCGCAAAAATAAGCGGGGAAAACTTTAAGTTTTTCGATATACTTTTATTCGATCGCAAAATTACTCAGCGAAAAACTCTTGTTTTCGACAACATTTTATTAGATCGCAAAATTACTCAGTTTTCGAAAAAATTTTATTCGATCGTAAAGTCATCGGCGAAAATCTTCACTTATTCGATATATTTTTATTTGATGCAAAACTTAACGATCGAATAAATTCATGCTCGAATAAAAACACGCTTAAAAGACTTAACAAATTTTTCAAATTTGTTTCCTAAGTCATTCGATAATAAACACTAACTCTTCCAAATTTTTCTAAGTCTTCTTAGCCATACACATTTACTTAGTAAAAATTTGCATATGAAATTTCCATGTAATGAATTTTATTTCATCCTTTGAAGAAATGACACATCAAGAATACTTTCATATCTGCCCCTATGATAGTTGGTTGCCGGTCCACGACAACAACTATCAATTGGATCTCGTCATATTCCGATGTCCGAATGAAGTAATAATCTCCATCCTAAAGGGACATCCACTATGCCCAGCTCTGACGATGAGGGCCTCTGTACGAATGCTCTACCTCTAGCGGTGACCCATCCCCGTTGGAACCCGATGTTATTGGGACGAGAAATCCCCGGTCAAAACGGGAATGATGAGTTGACGGTGACTCCCCTTCGTTAAAAATGTGAGGATGAGGAGGAGATGTGATTCATGTTCCGACCCCGACCCCATTTGAGTTAAACGGTGATTCCCCATTCTCCAATTATTATTAATATAATATATATATATCTATATATATATATATACCTATATATATATAAACTTAACTAAACAGCCATTGATCAGTATTTCCTTTTATATTTTCCTTTAGGATTTAATATGGTTATAAATTTTCAATCAAAAAGAAATCATAATCAGTAGTTCAATACTAACTTAAACTTAACACAACACACGCATTACGCATGCCATTAGGCGGCTATATTCATTCAGTTTCGATTTCCATGGTCCATTATTAAACTTTTTCTTTTTCTCATAATTCATATTTTATAAAATTAAAACATATATATATATATATATATTAGAAAATTAAAATCACGCAAAGCTTGATGTTACAGTTGTGATGGATTCTTCTTTTATCACACACACACACACACACATATATATATATCCGTATTTTTCGTAATTTGTTACTTACTACGCTTTTTATCGTATATTGACGTAGTTTCTTTTATCGCGAATGTTTCGTTATTTTCATTGTTGACTTTGTCAATTTTACTTTATTATTTGCTGCAAAACAAAATAAAATTGTTCGATATATATGATATGGGGAACTCGAATCTCCCATGGTGACCCCGTTCTCCGAACGGTGATTCTCCGTCCCCGAACCAAGTCTTTATTAGTGTGAATAAGGGTGGATGATATCTGGAATAAGAAGTTGATATGGGGATGGTATGTTCAGTATTAACCGCAAACTCCGCAATTGCCACACCTATGTCAGATCATTGGAACTATGGGCATTACTATATTAAATTAAATATAAATCTTCAGATTAAATAAACGGTACGGTGACATTATTTGATTAATTAAATAATATAATATCAGATCGTTCAAAACATCCTATATTGAGCTTTGAAGGCCATGCGTGAATTGATTGTTGAAAATAAACTTACATTATTCACTTGAAACAATCTTCGATATGTTTCCCTAGTGGGAAGAACTTCGTCTCACATTTTATAGGAGTGAGGTGCTCTTTATGGCAATGATATTGTTTCGAACAAAAAAAACAATCTTCAAAACTTAATTGTAAAATAATTCTACATTTCTTTAACTTCAACCTCTCAACTCTTTTTTCACACGAAAAATATTATTTTACATTCCTGACAACTTTTTAAATTTCGATTATTCGAATTAATCTATAAAAACTATGATTCCTTTAATTATGCTTAAAAATATTATAGTAAAAAAATTAAGAATCAGAATTAATATAATTAACATAAATATTATTTTAATTAATTAATAATGAAAAATTACAAATCTATTATAAAAAAGAACGTGTAGCATTCATGTTACATGTCTAAAAAGGCTTAATTACAACGATATAAAATTCCTTAAATTTAATCATACAATACTTTTATTGAATTTAAAAACAGTAAGATATAATAATACGATTTTTATGATAATGAACAGTGTGCTCCTTGAAATTGACTTCGTTATTCAACAAAACAAAAAATAGATCACGAGAAGTATCGATTGAATGGTCGATCTTGCAACTCAAATTAAATTGAACAACGAACCCCGTATCGTTCATGCAAAATCACAAAATTAAATCACTAAATATATTATTTTTTTGTTTTGGGTCACTATATGATTAAAAACAATAAAAATAGCTCTCCGACTTAACATTTCAAAAAAATCAAAAATTAAAATTGGGCCTCTTAATAAATATAGTAGCTCAAAATAAAAAATTAGACAAATTTGAATTTGATTAATTAATGTGTCTGATGGTGCGGGAGGTCTCGTAAAGATATGAAAATAGCTAAGTTAAAATCAACATGAAATGTTGTCCCTAATGTTGAACCAACACTTACGATCAGAAAGTTTTAGCGCAGCGGAAAGTTTCAAAACTTAGCAGTAAAAACGATTGAGACACAGTTTAAAAATATGCAGCAAGTTAAATAACTTGCTACACGCCTTCAGGGCAAAATTCCACTACAAAGAATGGATTACAAAAAGTCGAACTATCGAAAGATAATAAAAACAACATAGTAAAGAATCTAACGACTCTTTCTTCACACAGATAATTTACGATCTATGCAAAGGTAAAACACTAGGTAAAGGACTGTGAGACGAAAATAAGGTGAGAGCTCTCTCCTTTTCGTTTTCTTCTCGTTCGCCACTCGTTACGTGATCGGTATCGGAGTCTTCTATTTATACTCTTCGTAGCTTCGACTCCAATCCAGTCCACGTTCTCCATGATGTCCATGACTTCACGTCTGAGAAACTGCATTTCCTTATTCAGCCACAAACTCCACCACTCATATTTTTAGTAAGCACTTTGTAGCCGTTGAATAAGCCTCTTATTTTTAGTATCCATTCCACTCCACTCTTGTTTGAACAAGTCCAGCTCGTAGGTAACATCTGCCCACATTTAAATAATACCGCAATATAGGGAAAATGGTTTTTGGGTTTGAAAGACAAAATCAAGGTTGGACCAAGTCCGAGTCAATCGATGTTGACTCAAATGTTGAGTCCATATTATTAATGTCAACGGTGTCAACATTAACAATCTCCCCCTTTTCGTCTTTCTCCCAAAATCAGTGCAGAGCTAAATCCAATGAAGTTCCAATCCATAGAACCCCCCCTGAACGCATCAAGTAACTTAGAACAAAAAATGGATTAAAATACGAAACATTAATATATAGCCATTTAAAGGTCTTCGTCATAGCTGCAAAACACACACAATCACACACAAAACAAAATAGAAGTCTGCATGCAAAAACATGAAAAAAAAATAAGAAAACTAATATTCAAAACTCTTAATGGAGTCATCCGATGCAGTTCCTCTTCTTCAGCCTCAGCTTTTCATGTTGCAGCTCCAGCAGCAGCAACTTCTTCTTCTTCTTCTTCTTCTTCTTCTTCTTCTTCTTCTTCCTCTTTCTCCAGCAGCATCAACTCCATCTGCTCCATGATCATCTCCCCTTGTAGCTGATATCCCATCTTCCTTTTCCTCACCAGCAGCAGCAATCCCGACATCTTTATTTTCATATGCACCATTCTCTCCCCCTTTTTGGGAAGAAAGAAGACTCTGCAGAATCTCTCGTTGTGCAACCAGCGATGCAATAGTATCATCCACATACTTTATATGCTTCGGAAGGACAGATGATGGAGCGGATGATGAACCAACATTTGGTTCAGCAATTGTAGCTCCAGCCCAGGGTAGATCGGCAACTTTGTTTAGCCCATTAAGTGATTCGCCGCAATGGTGTATGAAATCTTCTTGTGCACCACAATATCAGCATGAGCAGGTTTGAAACCTCCTCGAATCAGCAACAACCAAATGATTGAGGGAAAAGGAAGTATTCATTTCCCTGCCCTTTTGGCTTAGTATGCAATTTGGTTAAGGATATAATCTCCCCAATTAATGGGAAGACTTTTCCCCAATGCATACAACAGTTGTGCCATTGATTCGGTCACTCTACTATCATTGCTGTGGAGAGCCAATTATAGAGCTATTTTAAATAGCACGGTGTAGAGTGATGTGAGGTAAGTGACAGAGAAGTTGTGAGTCCATTTCATCACCCTACCCCCGATGATGAAGGACACAACCTCATTTTCAGAGAAGTGATCAACCTCTGGAGTCCCAAGCAACTCATTAATAGAATGAGAAGACAACTCATAAAGATTATTCCGTAAGTTAATCTTACTGAATTTCTTTGAGTGAGGCTCATTTAACTTGGGAGAGAGGTTAGAATATACCTCCCGGACCACGTGGTCGCAGTGTTCTCCAAGAATGAGCACATTCCCAAGATGTCTGGATTCCAAAAATTACAGGATACCTTGCTGAGAGAAGCTTGCTTTGTCCACCGTTCTTTCTACGCGAAGGTTTCTGGAGTAGAAGGACTTCCAGAGATCCTTGTTCCTCCGGGCGTAGAACTTTTGTGGGTGTGAAGGAATCTCCCAGTCAGATCCTTCAGACACCTCATCGTCATAGAGGAATGTTGGGTCAGTATTCAACCCAACATTGGCCTCAGCAGTCAGCTTCTTTTCAGCCACTTTCGCCCTTTAGGATGGGCGAGGAGTTGATTTAGCTTTTCTCTTCCCTTGCTTCTTCTGCAACATCTTCTTGATGACCCCAAGAGGAGCCTCATCAGAAAAGGATTCGTCCACGGGGACGGTTTCTTCAACAGCTTCTTCTTCACGCGAAGCCTCAAGCATTTCAGATTCTGAACTCGTTGAGAAATCGCGTTATAGGAACGAAATCCTCATCAAGGCTTTCAGAATCGTTACTCGACTCTGAGGAAGAGCTCAATGGCGGTGTTGCGCTCGGATCCTTCGCATATTCCTCCGGATGCGCTTCAGAGGTTGCAGCGTCGTCCCTGAAAGGAGACACGACTCTTTCTGGCACGGGCGCCGTAAACCACCATTGCCACTGGGTTCGTCTCGATAAAACTGGCGCTCGATTTTATCAACATTCTACGTCTCAGAGTTGAATGAGTTCTCCATAGAAGAAATTATTAAAGCAGAGATTGAAATAGAGAGAATTTTCGAACTTCATAGCGAGATGAGAAAGCTTAAAATTTGCAGAGATTTTGCAGAGAGAATGTAAAAGAATTTGTGTGTTATGAACGAGATTTTCAGGCGAGTAAATAATTTTGTCTGTAATGGTAAAATATTCATACAAAAAAGTGAAAAGTAACTGTTAGAGACAATAAAATAATAATTAAATAATAAATAAAAAAGATTTTATTTAACAAATCGATTGATATATAGCCTTATCTTTTCGTAAATACGAGCTTTAACCGTTACTGGTTGAGAAAAATGTGGAGAGTGTATATCGTGTGACATTTCAAAATATCATGCAAAACATGATCATAACAATACTTAAGTCAAGATCAAGTGCACTAACCATTTAGATGTTCCGATGAACGCATGAACCAAGTGAGGATAGTCGTTCTTCTACTAATGCAAAGTGAGAGATATAGATACTAGACACGGCATATTATTTATATCTATACCTAAAATCTATAACACATAGAACATAAAGAGAAAATATAGCATGATCAAAATGACTAGTCACAAATGTTGCTCAACATTTAACCCAACATTCTCAAAACGATTTCCTTCATTTTCTGTTCAACACCCTAGACCACAATTTTCTTTCATTTTCGGCCCTCATCTCACCTTCATTATTGATAGAGAATATTGTGGACTGCTCTAAAATAATTACCATTTCATCAAGGTTCAGCCATTTTTGCACGCATAGAATACATCATCACCGCGAACGCCGTGTATCTAAGGATCTTAATATTCTGAACTTGTACCTTGAAAAGGATCATGAGCATACCAGTGCTAGGGAGTGGGTCATTTTGAAAAATGGTCTTGGTAAGTCAAATCCTTTCAGGAATTTAACAAAGAGAACGTTAGACCAAATATCAAAACAGTAACAGTCATATTTGACATATGCCAATGTTGATCCAGATACTGGACCAACATTTACAGACTCTGACAGAGACATATAGACTTCTTTAGGCTTGGGAACCTTTCGAAGTCTAAGGGTTTAGTGAAAATATCCGCTAGCTGATTCTTAGTGTCTATATGCTCTATTTTCACTAACTCTTTCTCATTATATCTCTCAAAAAATGATGTCTAATGTCTATATGCTTGGTCCTAGAATGCTGAATAGGATTTTTCGAAATATTTATGGAACTAAGATTATCACAATACATCAGCACGGTTTCGCTCTCTAACCCATAATAACTCAAAATGCTCTTACGCCATATGAGTTGTGTACAACAACTACCCGCTGCCACATACTCAGATTCGGCCGTAGAGAGAGAAACACAATTTTGCTTTTTACTAAACCAAGACACTAGATTATTACATAAGAAGAAGCAGCCTCCACTTGTGCTCTTGCGATCATCTTCATCACCTGCCCAATCGGCGTCACTGAAACCAACCAAAATTAGTGTTAATATATTTTGAAAACAATAAACCAAGGTTACATGTACCACTAACGTACATCAAAATTCTTTTGAGAGCGTTAAGGTGAGAAACCTTTGGTTCAGCCTGATATCTCGCACACACACAAACACTATACATAATGTCTCGTCTACTCGTAGAAAGATATAATAAACTACCTATCATAGAACGATATCATGTCAGGTCAACAGTTTCCCCAACATTGTCTTTACTTACCTTCTGCGTAGACCCCGCAAGAGTTCTCATTACCTTGGCACTATCCAACCCGAACTTCTTCACTGAATTCTTCGCGTATTTTTCCTGAGACATTAATATGTCATCATTGCTTTGTTTCACCTGTAGACCTAAGAAAGTTAGTTCACCGATCATACTCATCTCAAATATAGAACTCATATCTTGGATAAACTTATCCGACATGGATCGAGATGTTGATCCGAAGACTATATCATACACATAAATTTGAGAGATTAACACTTCATCACCAACTCTTTTTACGAAAAGAGTTCTATCGGCTTCGCCTCTAACAAATCCAAAATATAAGAGAAACGAAGTTAGTCTACCATACCAAGCTCGAGGAGCTTGCTTTAAACCATAAAGAGCTCTTTGCACCTTAAACACATGATCTGTATGGTAAGGATCTTCGAAACCCTTCGGTTGTTCAACATAAATATCTTTATCAATAAAACCATTTAAGAACGCACCCTTAACATCCACTTGGTAGAAGGTAATGTGGAACCAACATCCAATAGCAAGTTAGAGTCTTATAGAGTCTAACCTTGCAACGGGGGCAAAGGTTTCATCAATGTCTATACCCTCAACTTGGGTATAGCCTTGGGCAACTAATCGAGCTTTATTCATAATAAAATTGACATACTCATCAGATTTATTTTTGAAAATCCACTTTGTACCAATGACGTTACCGTTGCTTAGTCATGGAACCAAAGTCCAAACCTAATTTTTATCAAATTGAACAAGCTCTTCTTGCATAGCATTAATCCAAAAACTGTCCTTGAGGGCTTCAAGAACGTTTTTCGGTTCAATTTCAGATACAAAACAATTCAACCTTACCTCATTCTAAACAGAAGTCATGCATACATTTTTTACCATAGATCTGTAATCTCTTCGTGGTTTATCCCTCGTCTTCCGTCTTTCATCCAGTCTACCAATGATCTGATCAGAAGGGTGACACTTCGGAATCCTGGAAGGGGGATCTCTCCGAACATTTAAAGCTTCATCTTCAGTATCATGCTCAGGTGCTAATGTTGAGTCGGATGTTGACTCAACATTATTAGCTTCCAGATCCTCTGTTGGACCAGCCGTCGGAACAACATCTGCAATGTCAATTTGAGGAGTATTTCTGCTAAGGTCAGCGGAATCATAAAAAATAATATTAAGTGATTCCTGAATAGTTTTCAATCTAAGATTGTAAACACGATAAGCACGACTATTAGTAGAATATCCAAAGAAAATGCATTTGTCACCTTTCGAATCAAACTTTGTCAAATACTCACGATCATTCAACATATCGCATGAACATCCAAACCCATGAAAATACTTAACCGTAGGCTTCATACCCTTCAAAATCTCGTAAGAGGTTTTCTTTGTTCCTAAACGAAAGAAAACTCTATTGGAGATATGACAAGCCGTGTTTAACGCTTCTGCCCAAAATCTTTTAGAAAGACTCTTGGATTGTAGCATTACAGGAGCCATTTCCTGAAGAGTTCTATTCTTCGTTTCGACTACCCCATTTTGTTGAGGTGTCTTAGGAGAAGAAAACTCATGGATAATACCCTTTTTGTCACAAAAATCGTTGAAAAATTGATTTTCAAATTCTCTACCATGATCGGACCTAATACGAATGGGAGCACAAAAGTTATTTTTGATCATGGTACAGAAGGTTTTAAAAAAATCAAATGTTTCAGATTTTTCTCTAAGTTAAAATATCCATGAAAACCTAGAAAAGTCATCAACTAAGACATACGCATATTTTCTACCACCTATGATGTCTACTTCCACATGATCCATAAGATTCATGTTAAGTAGCTGAAAGCAGTGGGCAATTCTAAAATGTTGACCAACATTTGGATCAACATTATGACTGGCATGATTCTGCTTGCATTTTAGACATTGCTCACAAATAATCTTTCCACAATCCTCGAGATTGGGAATACCACTGATTGCCTCATGCCGAATCAATTATTGTAAGGTTCAATAATTGACATGACCCAATTTATGATGCCAAAGAACAATATCATCTTCGGTTTTGGACAGCTTACATACCTCTTTTCTTTCATCCTTATCACCAACTTGATAGCAAATATCACTAGACCTTCTACATGCCATCACACACAAGTTCTTGTCATTAAAAACTTCACAGCATTCTCTATTAAACCTTACCTCAAGATCGTCGTCACATAGTTGACTTATGCTAATAAGATTAGCAATCAGTCCGTCAACATGGAGGACATTCCTTAGGGCATGAAAATCAATCACATTAAGTTTACCTCGTCCAAGAATTTTACCTTTCGCCCCACCTCCAAAAGTAACCGTATCAATACGTAAGGGAGTGTAGTCTATCAAGTAGTCGTTGTACCTGTCATGAAACGTTAGCTTTCAAGGACGTGTAAACAACATTACATAGAATTAGTGACTTTCGTACCCAAACTTTCTTCTGAATTGATGGAGTCCAAAAAGTTGTATTAATATGATTCACAGAATTTGAACTAATGTTGTGTGAACTATCTCTGTGCATTTTCTTCAACACTGATTTCTCAATGTTGGAGCGAATGTTGGATGATTTTTCAGTCAACATTTGCTTTTTGGACATCGCATCTTTCAGTTTCCAGCAATAAGGTTTAATATGTCCAGGTTTAAGACAGAAATGACACTTAAAACTTATAGACCTGGACTTCGATGCAAAATGCTTAGATTTATTAGGATGTGATTTGAATCCTATACCATGATTAGAAGTATTAACGAAAGAAAGTACCTCGTCAAGTATTGACTTGCCTTTATTTATCTTTGAAAAGGTATCAGAAGCCTTGTTGACTTGCATTTGTAGCTTGTGAATTTCTTTGTCCTTTCTGGTCAGTCAGGCTTCCATCTTGCTCATCCCATCAAGCAAGCCATTGATTACTTTTTCGTTGTTCACATTTTCCTCAGTCATCACTTGAACGGAGTCTTTCAATTTTGAGATCTCATTCCTTTGATTCGTCCACTCTACGTACAGTTGTTTGTACGTTTTTTCCAGTGATTCAACATCCTCAGCATGTTTTAAACAATCTCATGAATAATTTAACAACAACGATTCATAAAAATTATTTGATTCATCATAATAAAAGAGAATATAGTGTTCAGATGTTGAATCCAAATATTGGATCAACATATGTTACCGTATTAAACTCAATATGATGTTCCTCATTCTCGTTGTCAGAGAACGTTGGATTTGGAACTTTAATCCATTGGGCGACCTGATTCCTTGCTGCCACGTCTTCTTCATCATCAGATAGGCTAACCCAATATCCTTTTCCATACATGCGAAGAGTGTTAACACATTCATTTGCAAAATGACCCCAGTCTTTATAAGCATGACATTGGACGGAGTCCCTGTCAAGTTTGTCGGCTTTCGCTTTATCAGCAGAATTTCTTCTGTTGATAGGGCAATTAGGAGCGGATGAAGACTCTTGAGCATTGAGAACATTCTTGAATGTTGGACCAACATTCAACTCTCTCTTATTTTTCAGTAACCTTTTGAACTTCCTAACTATTATAGCCATATCCTCATCATTGTCTGAATCAACATCAGATTCAACACCTGATGGTTTCGAGACTAGAGCGAGACTCTTACCCCTTGACGCATTTTTCTTAAGTTCGAGATTGGTCTCGTAGTTCTTCATAATGTTCATGGGTGTATTGAAGTCGAGTGTGGCTAGGTTGTAGGCTTCCTCTACAGCTGCCATCTTCGCATTGAACTTCTCGGATAGTGACCTAATAGCCTTAGAATTTAAAACTTTGTTAGAAATAGGTTCACCTAGACTATGAGGCTCGCTAGATTATTCAAAAGCTTTCCAAAATAAGTAGTGATGTCTTCATCGTCCTTCATACGAAGGTTTTCAAATTAGCTATTTAAAAGACGCAATTTTTTGTCTCTTACGCTCGCATCACCCTCACAGTATCTTTGCAACATGTCCCATGCGTGTTTCGCATTTGTACAGTTTTGTATGATTTTGAACATAAAAATATCGACGGAGGAAAAAACGGCATGTAAAGCTTTTTCGTTAAAATCGGCTGATGTTCTTTCAAGAACAGTCCATTCGGCAATGGATTTGTCAAATAGTTCTCCACCATCATCATGAAGTATTTTAGGAGGGGTATAACCATTAAGAACCGAATCCCAAGCACGTGAGTCAATCGACTTTATGCATTGTCGCATTCGGATTTTCCAATAGGCATAGTTTGATCCGTCTAAGACGGGGACTTTTCCAAAATAGTTAGCATCGTGTATCAAGAGGTTGCTCTAATACCAATTTGATGGTGCGGGAGGTCCCGTAAAGATATGGAAAAGTTAAAAATAAACCAGAAATGTAATATATATTATTAATATAATATATATATACCTATATATATATACCTATATATATATACCTATATATATAAACTTAACTAAACAGCCATTGATCAGATTTTTCTTTTATATTTTCCTTTAGGATTTAATATGGTTTTAAATTTTCAATCAAAAAGAAATCATAATCAGTAGTTCAATACTAACTTAAACTTAACACAACACACGCATTACGCATGCCTATAGGTGGCTATATTCATTCAGTTTCGATTTCCATGTCCATTATTAAACTTTTTCTTTTCCTATCATAATTCATATTTTATAAAATTAATATATATATATATATATATATATATATTAGAAAATTAAAATCACGCGAAGCTTGATGTTACAGTTGTGATGGATTCTTCTTTTATCACACCACACACACACACACAGATATATATATATATATATATATAAATATATATATATATCTGTATTTTTCGTAATTTGTTACTTACTACGCTTTTTATCGTATATTGACGTAGTTTCTTTTATCGCGAATGTTTCGTTATTTTCATTGTTGACTTTGTTAATTTTACTTTATTTTTTGCTGCAAAACAAAATAAAATTGTTCGATATATATGTTATGGGGAACTCGAATCCCCCATGGTGACCCCGTTCTCCGAACGGTGATTATCCGTCCCCGAACCAAGTCTTTATTAGTGGTGAATAAGGGTGGATGATATCTGGAATAAGAAGTTGTTATGGGGATATGTTCAGTATTAACCCCAAACTCCGCCATTGCCACACCTATGTCAGATCATTGGAACTATGGGCATTACTATATTAAATTAAATATAAATCTTCAGATTAAATAAACGGTACGGTGACATTATTTGATTAATTAAATAATATAATATCAGATCGTTCAAAACATCCTATATTGAGCTTTGAAGGCCATGCGTGAATTGATTGTTGAAAATAAACTTACATTATTCACTTGAAACAATCTTCGATATGTTTCCGTAGTGGGAAGAACTTCGTCTCCATTTTTTAGGAGTGAGGTGCTCTTTATGAACTACTCTTTCCTTACAAGCATCTATCATGTGAGTAGGGACTCTATGGACTATTTTGCCCTACTGTTTAGTATTTATGGCAAGATATTGTTTCAAAAAAAAAAAAACAATCTTCAAAACTTAATTGTAAAATAATTCTACATTTCTTTAACTTCAACCTCTCAACTTTTTTTCACACGAAAAATATTATTTTACATTCCTGACAACTTTTTAAATTTTGATTATTCGAATTAATCTATAAAAACTATGATTCCTTTAATTATGCTTAAAAATATTATAGTAAAAAAATTAAGAATCAGAATTAATATAATTAACATAAATATTATTTTAATTAATTAATAATGAAAAATTACAAATCAATTATAAAAAAGAACGTGAAGCATTCATGTTACATGTAAAAAGGCTTAATTACAACGATATAAAATTCCTTAAATTTAATCATACAATACTTTTATTGAATTTAAAAACAGTAAGATATAATAATACGATTTTTATGATAATGAACAGTGTCCTCCTTGAAATTGACTTACGTTATTCAACAAAACAAAAAATAGATCACGAGCTAAGTGTCGATTGAATGGTCGATCTTGCAACTCAAATTAAATTGAACAACGAACCCCGTATCGTTCATGCAAAATCACAAAATTAAATCACTAAATATATTTTTTTTTTGTTTTGGGTCACTATATGATTAAAAACAAAAAAATAGCTCGCCGACTTAACATTTCAAAAAAATCAAAAATTAAAATTGGGCCTCTTAATAAATATAGTAACTCAAAATCGAAAATTAGACAAATTTGAAATTGATTAATTAATGTGTCTGATGGTGCGGGAGGTCTCGTAAAGATATGGAAATAGCTAAGTTAAAATCAACCAGAAATGTTGTCTCTAATGTTGAACCAACACTTAGGATCAGAAAGTTTTAGTGCAGCGGAAAGTTTCAAAACTTAGCAGTAAAAACGATTGAGACACAGTTTAAAAATATGCAGCAAGTTAAATAACTTGCTACACGCCTTCAGGGCAAAATTCCACTACAAATAATGGATTACAAAAAGTCGAACTATCGAAAGATAATAAAAACAACATAGTAAAGAATCTAACGGCTATATTAATCTTCACACAGATAACCTACGATCTATGCAAAGGTAAAACATAGGTAAAGAAATGTGAGACGAATATAAGGTGACAACTCTCTCGTTTTCGTTTTCTTCTCGTTCGCCACTCGTTACGTGATCGGTATCCGAGTCTTCTATTTATACTCTTCATAGCTTCGACTCCAATCCACTCCATGATGTCCATGACTTCACGTCTGAGAAACTGCCTTTACTTATTCGGCACAAACTCCACCATTCCTATTTTCAATAAGCACTTTGTAACCGTTGAATAAGCCTCCTATTTTTATTATCCACTCCACTCCACTCCACTCCTGTTTGAACAAGTCCAGCTCGTAGGTAACCTCTGCACACATTTAAATAATACCGCAATAATAGGAAAAATGATTTTTGGGTTTGAAAGATAAAATCAATGTTGGACCAAGATCGAGTCAATCGATGTTGACTCAAATGTTGAGTCCATATTGTCAATGTCAACGGTGTCAACATTAATAGTGTCAAACCAAGACCTACGAAATTTTCATCCTATTAGATCATCTCCAGTCGAAAATTGCAGTCTCAAACTCAAAATGCAGTGATTCTTCTGCAATCATTAAACAAATTCTCAAATTCAAAAGAATATTCCAGGAATATTCTCTTTCACGTAAACTTTATAATTTTCAATTTTATTATGGTTTATGATTATTTATATTCAGTATTTTTGGGTTATTTTAGTAAGCGGGTGTGGCGTGGTATTTAATATGTTTGGCGTGGTTTTTATCTATGTATGGCATGGTTTTTAATCTTAGTATTTAGCTATATATTCTAGAATTATATTTTTAAATAATAGATTATATGGGTATTGTAATAATTTAAAATCAATAAGAAGGCATGTTTGCAATATTCAACCCCTTTTTGGATTCAAACCCAAGATTGAATTTCAACCAGGAAAGGAAAATTAAAAAACTTATTTTGAGTTCGGTTTTTGGGATTGGTTGGAAGGACTTTATCCTAATTTTATTATTTTTTTGCTCTTGCACTGACATTGAAGATGGTATTAGAGGTTTAACGGTCCGAGCCGCCCGATTCGGTCCGATCTTAAAACGCCACCCACTTAATATATAACAAACTCAAACAATACGGAGAAATATTATTTCCGAAACTTTAACAAACCTTACGAGATCCTGAAAACTTCAATTCAAAAAGAAAACAACTCTGCCAATAACGCCTTGGTCTAGTGGTCAATGAGGAGGCCTTAAAGACTTGTGGTTAAAGAAGGTCGCTGGATCAAATCACCCCTATCACAATTTCTTGAGTAACCCCATGGGCTTATGACCTATGACTATCGTTGTCAGGTTGGTTTGAGACGTATCAATATGGCGCCGGGGGTTAATCTCACCTCTGAAGTGTGTGGCGCAATTAAGCATTCGTCAGGCCTCTGTGGCGCAAGCCCACGGCGATATTTCGGGGCTAGCAGGTCGAGTGGGAATACCTCGGAACAGAAAAAAAAAACAATCCTTCCAAACGATTAAATCTACAGAACTAAAAATCCAGGTCAACATATAAAATAAACAAGATTATTGCCCGTGGCGCCCACAGTTTTATTTCTTGCATTTACTTCGATAAACGAAAAATCCTCCACAAATAGAGCAACTCCACTTGTAATCCTGAAACCAGTATTATCATTAAGTATGGGAACAGTTCTGCAAGAAAAGTCAAATTAGGACTTGAGAGTGGTTCATCGTCACTTCTCCCGGTTAGCGAGGTTGTAAAGCGCAATGCTAAAGTTGTGCCTGAAATATACATACGAAGCATCGCAGATAGACCCAAAAGCAGCGAGTTAGTACACACCTCGCATGAAGCAGTTATTCCCATCGTTGATTTCTCTTTGCTCTCTAAAGGCCATCGTCACGCTTTTGAATTCACGATTTTATCTTATAGATTACTCGTCGATTCTTACCCTCCATCCTTTTCTCTTGGACATCTCACTTGTACAGCAGTAGAACGAACCTTGGGCTTGACATGACAGCACCTCGCGGCTCCCTTTCAAGATGAACAATGCGACTAAGCGCGAAGATGAATTGAGAATGTTAGATGCTGCGTGCCAAGAATGGGGTATCTTTCAGGTAAGCCTTTCATTTTATTTTATTTTTTTCATTTTTCTTGAAATCATATATAATGTTCCCTACTTACCGGTTTATCTTATTTTTTCAATTTTATTACAGATAGTAAACCACGGCGAAGGCGAGTGATTGACTCGAATGAGGAAACTATCGAAGGAATTTTTCGACCTACCGTTATCAGAGAAGAACAAATACAGAAGGGCCAAAGAGGACTACGAAGGATATGGCGAAGATATCTTCCCCTTAGAGGAAGACAAGAAAGATTGGGGCGATCCCTACATGTTGTGCGCATTGCCAACTGAGTACAGAAACATGAAATATTGGGCTGAAGACACCATACCCGGTTTCAAGTACATAATAAAAAGCAACCATTGACATTATACCAAATTAGTGAAATATAAATTATCTCATGATATTTTTCCTTTTTATTTCTCGTACAGTGAAGTGGTGGAAGATTACGCAACGCAAACTCAGCTGATGGCCGATGTGATACTGGCGAAGCTGTCGTTGTTGATGGGAGTGGAAGAGGGTTTCCTAAAGGATCTACATGGAGACAGGAAAATGATTGTGAGGATGAATCATTACCCAGCTTGTGCAAACCCTAATCTTTTCCTTGGGATGACTTCACATTCGGACAACAACGCAATAACATTAATTGTTCAACAAGATGACATTACAGCTCTCCAAGTCATGGATAATAATGATACGTTTTCTGTTAGGCCGATTCCAAATGCAGTTGTTGCGGTTGTTGGCGACTGCTTAGAGGTATATGTAGAGGTGCCCAACCGCCGGTTTCGGTTAACCGGCGGTTGCCGGTTGGTTGAAATGATCAATCGGCCACAATCAGCCGGAGACGGATGCCGATTGGCCGTCTCCGGTTGCCGGTTGACGAACCGGCGGTTGGACCAACCGCCGGTCAAACGGTATCCGGCGGTTACCATCCGCCGGTTTTTCTAAAATTTTTTTTTTATTTTTTTTATTTTTTTATCTTTTTAAATTTATAGTGTATATTTCGATAGTGTTCGACTTCTCGGGACACAATTATGTTATTTTCGGTGTATAATAAGGGTTTCGATTTAAAAATATTAATCATCATAAATTAATTTCATTACAAAAATGAAGTTACATTTACAATTAAAATTTACAAAGTCGAAAATACAAAGTAAGAAAAAAAATTATTCGTTGTTCGTTGAATACTTGAATCACAATGCCGCCGCCATTGCCGCCACCACTAGTCTCAGTGCCGGTGGTGTCGTCGAATACGTCGTCGTCCGAATCGGTATTCGTGAAATCTAGTGTCCGATGTTCGGCTCTCGTCCAATCATCGAGAAGGCATTAGTATTCGACGTTTTCTACCGTCAACCTCAACGCCTTTCACTTAAAGTTAAGCCGCCTATGCTAAAAGCTTGTTCAACCGCAACGGTTGAAATTGGGACGACAAAAGATATCCCTAGCGATCTTCGCCAACGTTGGATATGTTGGCGACATCTTCGACCACCATCGGAGGACGTTGTACTGTTCTTCGTCCTCGGCGAACTCGAAAGTGGTCGACAAGTAGATCTAACTCTATGAACGGGTTCGTCGACCTTTGGCATTTGCTCGTGTTGAGGAGGTTGTAGTAGGAGGCTAAGCGATCACTACCGCTAACACTACTAACTACTAGTGGATTAACCCGAACTCGATCGAGTTGAGTCTTGGCCAATATCAGTCTTATACGCTCTAAAGACTGCCTTTAGAGCGTCATACCATATATTCCTAACTTTAATATTGTAGGTATCGGGGATAACACTAGAATCAACTGCAATGGACTGGTAGTATAGTGCCAGAAAATTATCTGTCCCCTCTACGCGTATTCTGGGGTCTAATATCTTCGCTATGATGAAGATATCGGTTAGTTCCCATAAGTATTTTAGCCTTCATGGCTAAAACGGCCGGACCCGCAATCTCGTCATTGACAAAAGCGTTTAGAATGCATGCGACTTTAAGGCAATTATCTAATGCCAAGATTGATGTCGGGTAATATGTTCCCGACATCTCCTTCGTTGCATTGTGAAATACTTGAAGTATTTCGCATATGCCGTTGCATCCGTCCCACATCGTAGGATGTAATGCTACCCCGAATTCGGGGTTTTCGTCGTAAAAATCGCTCAAGGTGTGGCGATGTTCGTACGACGTATCCAACATCTTGTAAGTGGAATTCCACCTGTTGGGTACATCTAAGGCAAACTTCTTGGGCGTGATTCCCAAACTTTTACAATGACGCTTCAACTTCTTCAGTACAGAAGAGTGGCGCACCATGTAACTAATTGCCGTTCGTATCGGCGTAACGTGTGCCTTTAGATGCGTGAGTGCGTCCTGAACACATAGGTTAAGTATGTGGCAGATGCACCGAACATGAAAGAATCGACCGCCAAATGACGGTCGACAATACTTAATTGACGTGAAACTTTCTTCGCTTGGGGGTTATACGACTTTATGATCCACTCTTCGTAGATCGGATCGTCGGCAAACCGAAAAGGAAGATGTTTTGCGCAAACAAATTTTGCAAGTTGTATGCGCGCGACGTCTTCGTTTTACATGAACAAAGACTTCGGACTCGCACTAGGTTCTTGTCCGGTAGCGGACGAACCCGTACCCGTAGCCCCGTGCATTTGACTTTGACTTTGACTAATTCCTATCTTATTAGAATGTTTTGAGCGGATATGACCGGTAAAATTGACATATCCGCCCCCTTCTTAAAAGGGTACTCCTTACCACAATAATTACATATAACTTTAAAAAAATCTTTATTTTTGGTCGGTACCTTCTTGAAGTGTACCGCAAAAATATCCGAGCGTAGGCCGTCGGCGGCGGCCCGTGCTTGGGTCTCGGTCGGCGGCGTCGGCATCGGAGTTTCTTCCGGTTTGTCCCGTTGCGTGTTGCTCGCCGTTCCATCCATGTCCGAGCCGAGGACGTCACTTAGGTCGAGCATAATTTCGTGGGAGTCTTCATATTGGTAGTAGTCATCTTGCGATGAACTACCAACAATCTGTTTTCCCCTCGATCTCGAACTCAATCCTCGACGACGGATATCCATATCTAAAATAAAAGATTAGAATAAACGTTCGATAAAAATATGTGTAACTTACGAAAAAGAGGCGAGTAAATTCGGAGCGCCGTGTAGTAGAGCCGGGCGGGGATTGATGAGTGTAGTAAAGCCGGGAGGGGATTGATGGACTAGTTTTTTTATTAGTTTATTTTTAATTCGTGGACTACAACGAGGCTGAGAATCACGCGTTTTGAGAGTGAATAATTGAGAGAAAGAGATAGAATTGAATTGTGATTTTTTGAAGAGGGGTGGGGATATTTATAATTTTTTTGGGCCAAGTAGCCATTGCAACCGCCGGTTGCAACGACTAGTTCTTTAAATTATTTTTTTCTAACGGCTATTTTGTCAGATTTTTTTTTATATAACCGGCGGTTTGCGGTTTGGGAATTTCCCAAACCGCGTGGAACCGACCACCCGCGGCCGCCGGTTGCGGTTGGTGGCCGAACCGGAACCGGCGGTTGGCCGGTCGGAACCGCCGGTTCCGATTTGTTTTGGGCAAGACTAGGTATATGTATCAACTTCTCTTTCTTTTCTTTTTGGAATACAAACATTTTGAGATTTTTATAGCAAATTGGATAATTTAGCTCATCCCATCATTAATATAAAAAAAAGATCAACTTCACCTATCACTTTTTTTTGGACGAAGCCGTCAATTATGAATATGGTGTCAGAGGAGGGTTTGATCGGTTATTGCGCGTGTTTCGCTCAGGCCATCTCCAACCCATAACACAAAATTACAATTAACTTTACACAAAAATACAGTTGCTACAACGTTTTTACTCCAACCCATTAACTCTTTTTTCTACACTAAAAATAGTATTCCATATTTATTATTAGTTATTGTTATTATAATAAATTTATAAAAACAAAAAATTATATACATTAAATTTAAAGTGACGCTGGAGGAGTTGCAACTTTGCTTCGAGTACCTTTGGTCTTTTATTTTTTCATCATGGTTGCAAAAATGAGGAGATAGTTATATCTATCTCAATTGTGTTTGATATCGTCTATGAAGTGGTGTGATAACTGTTGGTGGTGTTAAATCTGCTTGAGTGATGCTTTTATGTAATTGTTTTCTTCTTGGGCATCGTTTTGATTACATAACTCAACTCACACACAATTGGCATCACCAATATAATTACCTCAAAAAACTATACTCAATTAGAAATGGAGAACTTTGTTCTAAAATCGAATGTTTTTTCCAATCAATCACACCACATGTGTGGAGCATGTCGAGATTTTTATCCTATATCTGGATAATTCAGCTCACCCTACTCCAATTTATCCTATATCGGATTAGTCAACTCGTCCTACTCCAATTTATATTCAAAGAGACAACTTCACCAATCATCAATTCGTTTTAGGATGAAAACCTTGATTTATAATATTCTTCATATATGATGATTGATTAGTTTATCGACTTAACTCAACATTGCTTGATAACTGATGAGTATAAACGATCGATCTTTCAAATGATAATTATAATTTGAAAACGTTCGATTAGGTTATGTATCGTGTAAAAATGGATTTATACTTACATATCCAAAATCAACCCAACTCAGGAGATGATTGGCACATCGTTGAATTTCTTACGACGTGTTAACCATCTAACGGAGTTGGTTCCACCCGTTTGGGCAGATAAAAATGCACCCGCCACCATGCATGCGTGTATATAATTTGCGGGATTGTCAATTTTAATATGTTTTTTAAAGCTGAAATTATTGGGCAAATTTATAAATCTGGAAGACTACTAAATACAATTTCTTGACAGACTATTGTTATTATTGGAACAAATTTTGATCTCTTATCTCTTTTTTGATAAAATATGTCGGAGATTCTACTTGACCTTTGGCGTGCAATAATTTGTATCCATAGGTTGCTTGGACGTTGAAAACCTCCAATTTGAATTGTGAATCTTTTTAGGACAAAGGATCGAAGAACCGAATTTGATCGGACATATTAAGCTAGTGATTTATTTGACTATAATGAAATATTGACACCGACTTGAAAATAGATTGATTTGAATTGATAGGCAATTTATAAGTTTGGCTTTGTTCATTAACCATTTGGCAGGGAGAATTTAGTTTGTTCAACTAAGATTAGATTATAAGAGTTGCCCGCATAAAAAATTACATTGTTTACTGGGTTTGTAGTTCTTACCATTTCAACTTCTGCATATTTGTCAAGTTCAACGGCTGAGTAGTTATTTTATTTAGGCTAAATTATGGTTCAGGCTCACTTAAGCATGATTCCTTAGAATTCAGACCCCAACATGTTTTAAAATATAGAGAATGACTCATTTTATACTTTCATTAGAGATAAGGACCAATTTACGATGCAATGTCTTATATACCCTTATTACTTCAGAAAATTACTTAAAATGCCATTGTTAATTACCCTTCAAACACACAAATATTACGGGAACATGCCATTGTAATCCTCATGCGATCGATCTTCCATTTTGATCTTCACGTTATTGTTTAAATAAGGAGAATTCGATCTCAATTTGCATATGGGTCTGAGAAATCAAGGAAAACCACGAATTAATTTTCGACGACGTAAGATCTAAGTTTTGTAAGGAATTTTTCTTTAAACCATGTAGAATATTGAAATGGGGAAAATCTCAATTTTAATAGCCGAATATGTAGGATTCGACTCAATTTGATCATGAGTCTTAGTAATCGAAGGGTATTATTGATGTTAATCATGGTATAACGAAGAATTATGATGGGACAAAAGATTGAGCCGTTTGCTAATTAAAAACGTTTAGCGGGTAACACTTCATGCTTCCTGGGTAACAATTCATGCAACAAAAATACCACGTGTCTTGTAGTTTATAACAGATGTTGCTGCAAAACGAACACATAAGTAGAAAAAAAGAACGACTCGTCACCAGTAAATAACACATGTTGTATACAAGTAAACGCAAAGAAGAATAGATCGGAAACCGCCTGCAACACCCAAAAAACACTGAAACCGCTCAAATCTCTGACACAATTGATAGGATAAGGTGAAATGACGTCAATTTCTCATGTAATCAACGAAAAATATGAAACTTATCGTGGAATATTGCGTTAAATACAATTCGAAAATCTCGTTGAAAAACGGGTGAAATCTCGAGTTTAATGGCCAAATCAGGTGGATTCGACTCAATTTGATCATGCGTCTTTGTAATCGAAGAAGATTATTAATGTTAATCATGGAATAGCAAAGAATTTTGATGAGACCAAAGATTGAAACGTTTATTAATTATAAAGCTGGTTGGTAACACTTCATTTATTCTGCATAACAGTTAATGCGTTCTGGTAACATTTCCTGGATAACAAGCAAGAGGCTAAGAGGAATAGACAAAAAACAACCGATGGCACCCAAAAATCAATGAAACCGTTGGAATCTCCGAATTTAGTGAATGAATAAAGTTAAATCGACTTCAATTTCTCATGGATCTTCGTTATCGACGAAAATTTTTAAATTTGATAATGAAATAATACTTCAAACCAATTCTAAAATCTCGAGATGAAACATCAATTTTAATGGTCGAAAATCGTGAAATCAACCCAACTTGATCACAAGTCTTGATAATGTAAGGAAATTATTGATGTAATCATGGAATAATGCGAAAATTAGTTTTCCCCAAAATTGAAATATTTTTTAGCGTAATAACACTTTATGCACTTATTATAACACATACACATCAAAAGAAAACGCTTCAGTAGGAACATTCTAGAATGTTCTAGATTGTCAGAGAATATTAACATGATAATGACTTATATTACCACATTTTCTTCAAATAATACCACGTGTCTGATAATAAATAACAATATGAACTCAATTTATAACACAATTGTAGATATTGGTACTACATAATATCTTATCAGTACCACATTACTAATTCGATTAATTTTGTTCATAAATGCACTTCTTTTCCAGATGTATAAGATTGACATTCATGGAAATAGATTATATGATAAAGCTAAACCACCAAATTCCTTTACAAGTCACGTTATGCGAATGTTAATTTTGAAAGTACAATGTTGAAGTCATTAGTCATGTAAACATATACTCTTTCATTCCAAAACTTAGACTATATCAATCTCAATGAACATAACTTTATGAAATTCATCACAAACTTGTTCAAAGTTCAACATTAAATCGTGAAAACATTTTATAGACCATATTCCTTAAATCCTAGGCCCCGAACCCTAAACCCGAAACCCTAAAAACCTAAAAACAAGCCTATAGAAACCCTAGCATGTAAACTGCAATATGTAACAGATCATTCGTTTCGAATAACACTTAAAAACTTACATGTAACACTTAATCCTTTACTAGTACCGTTTTATGTATTTTAAGAGAATTTCTAAGATTCCGCCAAATATCAAGTCAAAATCAATATTCATACCGCACCACATATAAATCTCAAACCCCAAATACTCAAATTTAGAAATCATGAATAACATATATTATGATGCAAAAGAGATAGTAACTTATGTTTGCCAACAAAGGTCCATATGTTTACATGACTAATAACATCAAAATTCGACTAATAACATTACCATTCGAGATTGTGTCTTTTAAAGAAATACGATGGTTTAACATCATTAAATCTTATATTTCCATGAATGACAATCGTATACATCCGAAAAAGGCACATTTGTGAATGAAATTAATAGATTTATTATTGTGGTACTGAGAACCTTTTATGCGGTACAAGAATTTACATAATCGTTAAAAACTGAGTTGGTATTGTAATTTACAATCAGACATGTGGTATTATTTGTATGTAATGAGGTGATATTCCATGATAATCCAAAACCTTCTAGAATGTTCTTAATGAAGTGTTTTTCTTGCGTGTACTTGTGTTATATTTATTGCCGAAAGTGTTACTCAGTTCGAAAATGTTCAAGACTCATCATATTTGTCAATAATTCTCGTTGATTTTTAAGGCTCGTGATAAATTTGAGTTGATTTAACATTATTAAGTCAATAATTTTGAGTTTTCCCCCGTTTTTTCGACGAGATTTTAGAATTTGAGATTAATGCAATATTCCATTATACATTCCATTATTCTTCCTTGATTATCAAGATCCAAATTGAGATCGATTTAACCTTATTCGGTCACTAAAATCGAGATGCCAGCAGTTTCAGCGTGTTTTGGTGTTATCAGCGGTTTTCGATCTATTCCTCTTGCTCGCATGCATTTTTCCCAGGAAGTGTTAACAGACTATAAGAATTGTTACCCGCAAGAAGTGTTACCCAACAAGCGTATTAATTCACATGTTTCCGAATAATTTCGAAATTCCCCCAAACGACGAGCGGTGAAGCCAACACGGTGGCACAACTAATCTTCAGACTATGGGTGACTCGAATATATACATAGTACTTTCAAAAAATTCACATCCCAAATAATACATTCGATGACGTTAAGATCAGAAAAAGCTGTCGATTGCACATCGAATTTGATTTGTTGGAGGGACAATGCTCCTGGGAATGAATATGAAATATACGAAAAATAACAATCGTCGAAAATCAATTTTAGTATATTGATACCACTTATTACCATTAACGTAATATTGACATATAGTAACACTTCACAGACACACACACACACACACACACACACACATATATATATATATATATATGTGATAACAAAATACCGTAAGATAATAACAGAAAAGTGGCTTTCGATACCTCTTCTTATAAAGTATTTTGTAAGGGTATTTTGGTCAGTTCAAAATATGGGTCCTTTATCCTAAACTTTCCGCAAAATGGATCTTTTAAAATCATTTTTTCACTGACAGGATCTGAAATCTATTTTGAAACTATAATAGGGTCTGAAACAAAATTGCCCCTTTTATATATCAGCGAAGAAGGTTATCTAATTTGTTTTTTATTAATGTAGATCTTGTCAGCGATACCTTAATAAATGGGTAAATTCCTATTCAGTACCCTTTAAAGTTTCAACTTCCTCTTAAATACCCCTCAAATTATTTCTTCCTGTTAGATACCCATCTGAAAAAAATTGTGTGTTAGGTACCTAAAAAGCGTTAAAAAGACAAAAATAACCTTTCTCATATATAAATATTATTTCAATTATCTTCAGTTTTATATCAAGTCAAATTTAAGAATATTATACCAACTGTTATCACATTTATACCAACTGTTATCACTATTATACCAATTGTTCTCGTTATTATACTAATATTTTCAATTATTATATTAACTGTTATACCAAAAATAATGTTTTTTGCGTATTATACGAAAATGATTTTTGCGTATTTACCACAAAACACGATTATTATACCAACAAAACCACTTATTATACCAATAAAATTGATTATTCTTCCAATAAATTCGAATATATACCAAACAATTTGGATATTATAATAACATTACTTTTGGTAATACAGTGATAATATTTGGTATAATAATTGAATATATTGGTATAATAATGAGAACACTTGTATAATGGTGATATAATACTCTTAAATTTGACTTGGTATAGCAGTGATAACAGTTGGTATAATAATGGAATATATTGGTATAATAATGAGAACAGTTGGTATAATATAATACTCTTAAATTCGACTTGGTATAACAGTGATAACAGTTGGTATAATAATTGAATATATTTGTATAATAATGGGAAAACTTGGTAATAGTGATAAATTACTCTTAAATTTGACTTGGTATAGCAGTGATAACAGTTGGTATAATAATTGAATATATTGGTATAATAATGAGACCAGTTGGTCTGAATCTGTAAAGAATGATTATTTTCGTCTTTTCAATGTTTGGTGGTATTAAACACACAATTTTTCGCAAATGGATACTGAACAGGAAGAAGTACTTGGAAGGGTATTGATCAGAAAGTTGAAAATTCAAATGGTATTTACCCCTTAATAAATAGGACAATGTATGGCGGACCATATAGTTTAACCATTTAATGCCTCGAGATCTACGTTTTATTTTTTTTATTTTATGATTTGTGACCATTCCAACAAATGCCAATTAATAAATTATCCGTGCTGTTGGATTGTGCGATGGTATCTTTAAATTGCATTTTTATATAAATAAATACTAATCGGGTTTCCAATATGGCCATGACAGCTAGCGAATAGCGATACATAAACAACCGTATCAGTATTTTAATAAGCACCATGAAACATGTGAGATTAATATTTTTGGCTTAGGGATAGTGAAGTCATACGGCTTCGATAAAATATTTTTGTCCCTATGTCTAGTAATTATTCTATTAATTACTAATTATAATAGTTGCCAGAACATTCAAAATATAGTGGCATCTTTATTGTGAAGGCCATGCTTAATTTTCTTAAGGCAAAATTATTTTCTCGCTAAATAATAAACTTGAATAGTGATTTCCTTGATAATTTTTTGGGTAGAATAACTACTCTCGTTTACCACTATTTCCTTGATTGGTTATTACAAAGTTTTTTTTTAATAAAAATACATTGTATGTAAAGCATGATGTGTCACAACCTTGAATGCCACGTCATCGGCTCGTTCATTACCGAGCCAAACTCGAGCAATGATGCCCGATCCAAGGGACACGAGTTGGAGCGGTTCAACACTTGAACACACAGGGCTTAAACATCGTCACATGGAACGCGCGCACGGGGCAGCATCGAGGCAGCATCGGGCGAGCGGCATCGGGACAAGCCAGGCACACGCGCGCGCGGCACGATGGCCCGCCCCGAGACCTTTGGGACTTGGGTGCGCGGTGTGCCGAGGCAGGGCGCGAGGCCCTGCCACATGCCCGACATCGGCGGGCGGCACTTGGCGTGGGGCATGGCAGCCGAGCCCAGGCCAGCGACGGGCGGTGGTTCGGCGAGGGTCCGACCGAGCACAGCGGTGCTCGGCGGAGCAAGGCGGCGGCGGCTCCGGCGGACAACGGCGGTCGGCGACGGTGCCGGGAGGATAAAGGCCGAGCAAGTGGCTCGGCCATGCAAAGCTAAGGGGCGCGCACGGGACAACGCGTGCGGGGTCAAGACAGCGCACCGCGCCCGAGGCACGCGCACGGGCACGACAGCTGGCGGGACGCGAGAGTTTCTCGGGAAGCTGTTGGACGAGGTCGAGACCAAGTCTTCGATCCTCGTGAGTGTTTGAATGAGCTCGGGGCAGTTGAGAGAATTTGGGGTGCTGAATTCAAACGGAAGAAAATCTCGGAGAGCGATTCTCGCAACAACCGAATTCGAATTTGAACAAGGTTGTTGAGAAAATCTCTCCGAGCCAAATTCTCCCGACTCCTATCACCATACGAGAGAGAGCGATCGATCCACTTATACAAGCGACACACACGATCGAGAGAGAAGGGAGAGTCGGGGCGTGCAGCGACCCGAGCGATCGTGCCACATACACACCGAGTTCGAGCGTCGAACTTGGACGGGGCCCGACGAGTGATTAAGATCCCGAGGGGACGTAGGAGATAACCGTGAGTTTGGGTAGATTAGGCGAGTGAGGCCGAGACTTTTTCGGACCCACGGGTTTGAGTGTTTTCCTACGACTGTAAACTTTACGTGAAATAATGATTACGAAAAGCCGGGTAAGCGAACTCGGTTGTCCCGAAATTTTCCGAGCCGTGTTTTTACGTTTCCGCATAATCAAAACCGGGACGGACGTTGGAGAGGCTTATCGCGGCAAAGTTACGAATCGGGCGAGCGAGGTGGAGCTTTGACGCGTGCCAGTTGTGAAGCGTGCGGGAGTAAGAAATTTCGAAAAAAAAATTCAAAGTCTCAGATTTGCAACAAAGTTGGTATTAGAGCCATCGTTTGCACATAATGGCCGACGGAAGCCGAACGACGGGAGGACGTTTGACGGACTTAGAAGCTAGGGCGACTACCTTCCAGCACATGTTCGACGTGATGCCGAACGTCGAGCAGTGGGCAGCAGACGTCGCGACACTCATGGAGGCGCGGACAGCGGTCGTGGCGCGAGTTGCGCAGCTCGAGGCCGAGACCACGACCCTTCGGGTTTTGGTGGCGGGCGGTAGTGCCCCCACCACGGCGGCGCCGAGGCCCACGCGTGAGTCGCGGGTTTTCTTGGGAGTTCGTGACGCAAAGGAGTTAGAGAACTTCTTTTTCGACGTGGAGGCCTATTTCAAGGGGGCGAGAGTAGCTGATGAGGACAAGGTGGGCACGGTAGTGTAATACTTTGACAGAGACGCGAAGTTGTGGTGGCGGACGAGACTCACGCTGGACGCTCAACTCAACCGGCCAAGGTTGACCACATGGAAGGAGCTAAAGCGCGAGTTGCAGGAACAATTCATGCTTGGCAACTCGGCGTGGCGGGCACGCGAGGCGGTTCCGAGATTGCACCAGACGGGATCGGAGAGCGACTACGTGAAGCAATTCGCCTCACTGATGCTGGACATCAAGGAGATGTCGGAGGCATATCGGCTATTCAACTTCATGTCGGGGCTAAAGGGTGGGCTCAGACGGAACTTACTCGACAAGGGATTCAAGACCTCATATCGGCATATGCGGCAGCCGAGAGGCCTGTGGAGTACAAGCCGGCCGAATCGCAAGCCGCGGCGGGCGGAACCGCGGCCAACACTTCCAGAAAGGCGAAAGGAGAAAAAGACTAGGAGGAGAGACGGCGGCAAGAAGGCCTAGAAGTGTTATGTTTGCAGCGCGGCCGGGCACATTGCCCGGACGTGCCCGAAGCGAGCCAAGGTTGTCGGTTGGAATAGGGGACGATGACTCTGACGATTATGAACCCTCTCAGATGAACCCGCTTCGGATATTGGGAGCTATTAGATGAGGACCCGTGACGAAGGACATCATGTTCGTTCGGTGTGCGTTCAACGGCACGGAGATATTCAGGCTCGTTGATACTGGCGCGACTCAAACTTTCGTGTCGAGTCGGGTGATCAGAGACCTCAAGCTGGAGGTGCACTACCATGGAGGGACGATGAAGGCCGTTAACTCCCGACTAACTAGGACAACGGGCTTGGCGCGCGCGGCGCTGAGCATCGGCGCGTGGTCGGAGCAGATCGATCTCACGGTGACAGAGTTGGATGATTTCGATCTCATTTTGGGGCTAGACTTCATGAAAGTCTCGAGGGTCACGGTGGACCTTTCGCGCAACCTTCTTTGCATTGGACAGGAAAGTGCGGAGCAGTCGAGTGCGAGCCAAGGAGTCCGAGGCCAGGACGGGCGAAGTCCATGCCATTTCTGCACTACTACTGCGCGATGGGCTAAGGAAGGGCGAGCCGACGTATGTGGCTATGTAGATCGCGGACGCGGGCGAAGGTGAGGCAGCGGTGCCGAGTGAGCCGACGGGGGTGTTGTTCGAGTTTACGAATTTGATCCAGCCGAACTTCCCCGGGAATTGCCGCCCCAACGATCCATAGACCATCGCATCGAACTGGAGCCAGGGGCCAAGGCGCCAGCGCAAGCACCATATCGGATGAACCCGACAGAGTTGGCCGAGTTGAGGAGGCAACTGGACGAGCTCCTGGAGGCGGGGCTGATCCAACCGTTCAAGGCGCCTTACGGTTCACCGATTCTGTTCCAGAAGAAGAAGGGTGGTTCGATGCGCTTTTGTGTGGATTATCGCGCGTTGAACAAGGTTAATTGAAGAACAAGTACTACATTCCGAAAGCGCTAGACTTGTTCGATAAGTTAGCTCAAGCGGAGTGCTTCTCGAAGGTGAACCTGAGATCAGGGTATTGGCAGGTGCGGATCGCGGAGGGCGACGATCCGAAGACGACTTGCGTGACGCGTTACGGGTCGTACAAGTTTCTGGTGATGCCTTTCGGGCTCACCAATGCACCAGCCACGTTTTGTAACCTAATGAATGATGTGCTCTATGACTTTCTGGACAGGTTTGTCATCGTGTACCTCGACGACATATTATCTACTCGCAGAGCATGACGGAGCATGCAGGACATTTGCGGGTGGTGTTCGAGGCTTTGCGAAAGCATCGACTCTTCCTCAAGCGGGAGAAGTGCGAATTCGGGCTCAGGAAGATCACCTTCTTGGGCCACGTCATATCGAAGGGTCAGATCCAGATGGACCCGGCGATGGTGAACTCGGTGATCGAGTGGGAGAGGCTGAAGAACGTTACGGGACTACGTTCTTTTCTCAGCGTGGAGAACTACTACCGACGTTTCATCAAGGGCTATTCACACATGGCTAGTCCCTTGACTGATATGCTAAAGAAGGGAGCTCGATGGCACTGGTCGGAGAAAGCCGTGGAGGCTTTCGAGGAGTTGATGAAAGCGCTAGCATCAAAGCCCGTTTTGCGGCTCGCGGAGTACACACGCCATTCGAGGTGCATACGAATGCATCGGGACAAGCTCTTGGAGGCATGCTCGTGCAGGAGGGCCACCATGTGGCGTACGAGAGCCGGAAGTTCAACGAGACGGAGGGCCGATATTCGACACACGAGAAGGAGATGACGGCGTCATCCACTGCTTGGAGACATGGTGACATTACCTGCTTGGGACGAGGTTCGTAGTCATCACGGAGAACGTCGCCAACACTTACTTCAAGACCAAGAAGAAGTTGTCTCCGAAGCAGGCGAGATGGCAGGAATTCCTCGGGGAGTTCGATTTCGAGTGGATCCATAAGCCGGGTCAGCACAACGACGTTGCAGATGCCCTGACCCGCAAAGGCGTTGAGGCCTTTCTCAGCGCGCTGAGTGCGTTATCTCAGACTTAATGGGGAAGGTGCGCGAGGCGGCCGAGGCGAGCAAGGCATACAGGAAGCTCGTTGAAGAGGTCAACGAGGGAGTGGTGCGACAATATTGACTCGAGGAGGGTATCCTGATGGCCAAAGGCGGGCGCATCTACGTTCCAGAAGGCGCGCTGAGGTAAGAGTTGCTATGCGAGCACCATGACAGACTATGGGCGGGACATCCCGGGAGGGACAGGATGTACGCGCTGCTTTCTTCCAAGTTCATCTGGCCGAGGATGAAGGACGACGTCACAATCTATGTGCGAACCTGCGTGACATGCCAGCAGGACAAGGCGGAACGTCGAAAGCAGGCCGGCTTGCTGGAGCCGTTGCCCATACGTCGAGACCGTGTGAATCGATCTCGATGGACTTTATCACTACATTGCCTAAAGCAAAGGGGTGTACTTCGATTCTTGTTGAGGTTGACAATTTCGAAGATGGCAATCTTCGCACCGGCACCGGCGAAGTGCCCGACGAAGGAGTCGGTGAAGTTATTCTTCAGGCACGTTGTCAAACACTTCGGTGTTCAAACGTCGATCGGGTCGCGAGGTTCACGGACAATTCTGGACGTTCCTATTCAAACTTCTGGGGGCGAAGCTGAAGTTCTCGACGTCATTTCACCCGCAGACGGATGGCCAAACGGAGCTGGCAAATCAAACGCTTGAAGAGTACCAGAGGTATTTCATTACGGCAAGCCAGACGAATTGGATCGACTTGCTCGACGCGGCTCAGTCTAGCTACAACCTGCACTGTGCCTCAGCAACGAAGGTTAGCCCATTCGAGATGGTTTATGGCTTTCAACCGAACCAGCTAGCGGTGGCGTATACGCGCATGATCGGGAGTGCCCAACGGCGTATTGGTTCGTGTGGTCCAGACAGGAGTTGTGGACTACAGCTAGAGATAGCATGGCCAAAGATCAGAAGCGCATGAAGACATACGCGGACAAAGACCGGCGGGGGGTCGAGTTCGATGTGGGCGAGAAGGTGCTTCTGAAGCTTAGGCTGCACATGTGGAGACCGGGAACTGTTGGCAAGAAGGAGCAGCTAGCGCGTGGGCTCATGCCAAAGTACGATGGCCATTCAAGATCGAGTCTCGGGTGGGGCGTGTGGCCTATCGACTGAAGTTGCGAGAGAATATGAAGATACATCCCGTTTTTCACATAAGCATCTTGAAGAAGTTTCACCCAGACGATACTTCAATGGAGCAAATGAGGCGTGTACCACAGAGCACCGCGGCGAAGGTGTTCGACAAGCGGATTCGGAGGATACTCGACCATCGGGGATGGGGTGGTATGAACGAGTTCCTTGTTCAGTGGAAGGCGAGGATGCGTCCGAGACTTCGTGTGAGAAGTTCACGGACATTGCGCAATTCGAGGACGTCGTGGCGGAATATTGGCACTTGAAGCAGGGTGCTGGTTACGGGACACCGTCAACGAGGACGTCGACTTTCTCCAGGGGGTGGGAGAATGTCACAACCTTGAATGCCACGTCATCGGCTCGTTCATTGCCGAGCCAAACCCGAGCAATAATGCCCAGTCCAAGGGGCACGAGTTGGAGCGGTTCAACAATTGGACACACGGGGCCTAAACATCGTCACAAGGGGCGCGTGCACGAGGCAGCATCGGGCGGGCAGCATCGGGACAAGCCAGGCACACGCACGGGCAACACTGGCGACAGCGCGCGTGGCATCGGGCTTCAACGCGCGCGGCATGATGGCCCGCCCCGTGACCTTCGGGACTTGGGCGCGCGGCGTGCCGAGGCAGGGCGCAAGCCCTGCCACATGCCCGACATCGGCGGGCGGCACTTGGCGATGGGGCATGGGCGGCTGAGCCCAGGCCAGTGATAGGAGGTGGTCCGGCGAGGGTCTGGCCGAGCACGGCGGACAGCGACGAACGGCAGCGGCGGTCGGCGATGGTGCTGGGAGGATAAAGGCCGAGCAAGGGGCACCATAGGACAGCGCGCGCGGGCGTGATAGCTGGCGGGACGCGAGAGTTTCTCGGGAAGCTGTTGGACGAGGTCGAGACCAAGTCTTCGATCCGCTTGAGTGTTTGAACGAGCTCGGGGCTGTTGAGAGAATTCGGGATGCCAAATTAAACGGGAGAAAATCTCGGAGAGAGATTCTCGCAACAACCGAATTTGAATTTGAACGAGGTTGTTGGAAAAATCTCTCCGAGCCAAATTCTCCCGAGTCCTATATAAAGGGGGCCGGCCGAGCTCATAAACATCTCAGAATCTCATATCCACCAACATACGAGAGAGAGAGAGCGATCGATCCACTTATACGAGCAACACATACGTTCAAGAGAGAATTGGTTTGGAAAATGATAAAGTATATAATTACGGTTCTTGTTGGCTGAGTCAGGAATTGATTTGGAAAATGATAAAATTATAATTGCTTTTGTTGGTATAATAATCATAAATATTGGTATAATTGTTGGAACAACTTGATATAATTTATAATTTTGTTGGTATAGCATAGAACTTTCGAACAACACAATTTCTTTTTTTAAAACTTGTTGATATGATAAATACATGTATTGGTATAATTATGTCCTTTATTGGTATAATAATCCATCATTATTTGTTGGTATAATAATTTAAACTGTTGGTGTAATCGCAACATTTTTTTGGTATTTTTATATGTTGGTATAATAAACATGTATGTTGGTATAATGATATGTGTTGTACTTCGAGTACAATATATAAATAGTGGTATAATATCGGCGATTGTTGGTATAATAGTCAGAATTAGATAAAAAAAAGTAATAATATAATAAATGAGTAGTTGGTATGATAATCGAATTTATTGGTATAATTATTTGGATATTTTGTTGGTATTATATTCGGTTTTGTTGGTATAATTATCATTTTCCGTGGTATAAAATCTGTGTTTATTGGTAGAATCATGTTAATTTGTTTTGGTATAATAATTCGTTTTGTTGGTATAATGCTGACGACTGAGGTATTATATTCTAGAACTTTTTTCTGAAGCTGTTAAGAATGTTATTTTCGTCTTTTCAATGTTTGGGGTATTAAAAACACAATTTTTCGCATATAGATACCTAACAGTAATATTTTGAGGGTATTTAAGAGGAAACTTAAAATAAGAAAGATAATGAATTTACCCTATTTTATATATCAGCGTAGCAGATTATCTAATTTGTTTTTTATTAATGTAGATCTTGTTAGCGATACCTTAATAAATAGGACAATGTATGGCGGACCATATAATTTAATCATTTAGTGACTGGAGATCTATGTTTTATTTTTTTCTTACTTTATGATTTGTGACCCCATTCCAACAAATGACAAATAATTAATTATCCGTGCCGGTGGATCGTGCGATGGTATCCCTCTTTAAATTGCATTTTTTATATAAATAAATACTAATCGGGTTTCCAATATGGCCATGACAGCTAGCGAATAGCGATACATAAACAACCGTATCTGTAATTTAATAAGCACCATGAAACATGTGAGATTAAATATTTACTTTAAATAAGAATCACAGTAAGTTCATCCACACTAAATCGTAGCGTGTATGCAAGATCGTCGGGGGCATCTGTATTTTGGCTTAGGGATAGTGAAGCCATACGGCCTCGACAAAATATTTTTGTCCCTATGTCTAGTCATTATTCTATTAATTACTAAATAGTTGCCAGAACATTCAAAACTATAGTGGCATCTTTATGGTGAAGGCCATGCTTTATTTTCTTTAAGGCAAATTATTTTCTCGCTTAATTCAATAGTGATTTCCTTGATAATTTTTTTTTCGGTAGAATGACTATTCTCATTTACCACTATTTCCTTGATTGGTTATTGGTTATTACAGAGTTTTTTTTTTTTTAAAATACATTGTATGTAAAGCATGATGTACAATACGACTTGGCCTTTCATATAATAGTTATTGGGCAACCAGATAAATTAATAATGCCATAGAACGATGCAATGAATACTTAATTGATCAAGGTCCATGTATAAGTTGTCACAAATTCGAGACTTAAATTTTTTTTTTCGAATTAACAAGCCCCGCGTCTTTTAACGATCCGCTCGTGCCAACAAAGTTTCCGCGCCCTCGAGTGCTTTGCTAACACGATAAGCTTTCACGAATTCCTGTCTTGTTCTAAAGCGGAAACAAACAATACAACGATATAAAAGAATGAACTGACGTGTTAGCCTACCCGACTTGTCGTGATTTTTATTAAGCTCAAAGATGTACACAATATGAGAACACTCAAACCCGCTGAACCGAACACGCCTCGGCCTAGCTTTCACTAGCACGAAAACTAAAAACAAGAACAAGACTCGAACTACATATTCTAACTCACGCGGTTATCTCCTAAGTCCACTCGCTCGTCTTAACCAATCGCTCGCTCAACCTTGCTCGTGTTCATGAAACCCTCCATGGGAATCCAACTTGTTCTCGATGCGTTGAGAACGCTCGAACCCTCGATGTCCTCGAGTATTCCACTTGTGATGAAGTGCTTTCGCTCCCCGAAAGTGCTCGAAAGGTGCTCTGAATGTGAGGCCCTTTTATATCTCGAAAATGGCCCTATTTATAGGCCTTGGGCTTGCGTTTGAATGGCTAAATAATCCCCCGAAAATCTTAACCAACTCCGGTGAAAAGCTATACGTTTGACTTGGCGTATCTTGACTTGTTCTCCCCAAAATATTTCAACTATCTTGACGAAGTCTTTGACGCGTTCAAATCAAGTCTCCGACGCCTTCTTTGCGTCTCACAGCCCCGTTCGAACCTCGGCACGGCCAGGGGCGGCTCATGGTAATGAGGGGCCTAAAATGAACATTAAAACGGGACCTTTTATACGTAAAGATCTAGCACAATCCTCCTCCTTCATTTGGCTTCGGGACCAGCAACTATAACATTTTATAGAATGCGGAGGTAAAAAAAAATTTAAAAAGGAATTTTTTGTTTTAGTGGAATTTTTCGGCAGAATTATAATTTTAGTCCCTATATTTTCCATGCGTCACAAGTTTCGTCCCTATAGTTTTGTAGGTCACAACTTCAGTCCTCATATTTTAGTGTCCGCGCAATTTTCGTTCTTATATTTTTACAGATAACAATTTGCGTCCTCATATTTTACGGTATGCGAAATTTTCGTCCCTATATTATTTGTGGTAACGTCCTTAAATATAACAATTTGAATTATAAATATAACTCAAAATAACTTTAATATTAATTTTTAATAATAATAAACTAAGGACGAATATTGTTACATCAAATAATATTTTGACGAAAATTGCGTGAGAAGTAAAATATGAGGACAGAAATTGTTAACTGTAAAAATATAAGGACGAAAATTGCGTGGATAGTAAAATATGAGGACAAAATTACGAAACTTGCGGAGCCCGTAAAATATAGGGACGAAAATTGTAGTTCTGTCGAATTTTTCGAAACAAAAAACTAAAACATTTTTTACATGATTTTTTTTCTAACTTTATTTGACGCAAATTCTAAATTTTCATAAATAATCTTTGTTGTGAATTCATTTTCTATTGATAAAATAGCTAATTTATTTCATCTTTTTTGAGATATTGTGGATCTTAAGTAGTTTTTTTTTTTTATTTTTAATTTGAAAAACTTTTTCTGCGGATGAAACAATCACATGAATCGTCAACATAATCTTACATCATGGAGTCTAGCTATCAGTGTAGGTTAAATTTACAACTTTTTATAATTTTATAACCTTTTACTAATTATGTTTTATTAATATAATTGTATTACAAAATTGGGATACTCAAGATATTGAGCCTTTTAACTAATTAAATTTTATTTATATAATAGCATTACTAAATTGAAGGAATTGGGGGCCTCAAGAGATTGAGTTTTTTTAACTAACTATATTTTATTTATACGCCAGTATTACTAAATTGAGGACCCCAATATATTTGGATTTTTAACAAATTAGATAAGTTATATATATATATATATATATTTATATATATATATATATATATATTATATACTACTAAATTTGGGGCCCTAAAAAACTCGGGGCCTAAAGTCCTTGCTTTACATGTTTGACCCAAAAGACGGCACTGGGCACGGCTTGCTGCCCCCGTTCGAACCTTCGCTGCCCCGCGCGGGCATCGCCACAGCTCCGAGCACTCCTCGCAGCCCATGTTGCCCACAGCATCGAGCTCGGCCTCGCCTCGCATCGCCGTTGTCCGCCACCGCTGCCTGAACCGTTGCATCGCGCCCCTACGCACCACCAAGCTTGGCTTGTTGTCCGCCGGACTACCGCCCCGCGCTGCGTTGGACATCAACGTACAAGTTGTGCTGCACGTGCTAGCCCACGCCCACGTGACCAAGCCCACGGCGTGCCGCTCGTGCGTGTCTCGAGAGCTTTCCGAACCATGTGCATTGATGACTCTGCAGATCATTGCTTTCCTGTGTGGCAATGATCAAAATTACTGACGTGTCACTCGCAAAGGTGTAACATAAGTAATATTAATCACGGGTTCAGATCCTCAGTCCCACTTTTGTGTGCCACCTTTTGCGTCACTTTACAAAAATTTCATTATATCTTGCCCCGACTAGTGTTAAAACACACATAATTAGCATTAAATCATAAAATACTATTAAATCGAGTGCTTAAACACACAAACAAAATATATATACTATAAAACTGATAAGAATGATAGAGAAAAAGATATATAATATTGATAAGTAGAATAGAGAAATGTAGATAATATTATTTTTTTGTGTGTTTAAGTAATCGGTATAATAGTATTTGTGATGCAATGCTATTCACATGTATTTAACACTGGTCGGCTATTGTGTAAAGCAATTTTTGTAAAGTGACACATAAAAGTGAGATAAAAAGATCTGGTAAACAAAAAATTGCAAAATCTAGGTTCTATACGGTGAGTGGGTTTGATAAATCGATAAGTTGGTTTGTAAAGTAAATATTTAAGATAGCACGCCATCAATATTCAATTCACAAGAATATCGTATAATATTGGCTCTACCCGTCCATGTGAGTTGACCAGACAACTCTATGTGAGTTGAACAATATTATTCCTCTAGATGCTTGATACATCATAAAAATATATTTTGTCATAATCCGTGAAACTCGTTCTAATATTTGTTAATATATTTTTTTTTGGAAAGATCACTATTATACGTAAAAATGTACAAAGACTGTACATGGAAGAGGGCCGACCCACCACAGGCGGTGGTCGGCGCCGGTGAAACCCAATAAATAACTCAACTCAAACATAAAAATAAAAATAAAATAAAAACTACGACCAAGTAATGCATCAAATCCGACGAAGCCCACTCAGCTGCAAATGCCGACGATCCTCCATGGTCCCCATCCGTGCTATCACCATATACATAACATCCCTTGCTACCATCTCCGCAGTCTGACTCGCGTCCGCATGCCAACGCTGGTTCTGTTCCCTCTAAATGTTATAAACCAGCGATGCCATAAGCTGGCGATAAGCATAGTGAAGAAGATGCTTCCGTCGCCACTTCGCCGCAACCCATAAGATCCCTCGTCGCCAGTCTTGAAAAGCCCATGCAAATCTGGTTGCAGACCGAACACACCTCAAGCAGTCTGCCGAGAAAGGGCGCTCGAAGAAGAGATGAGGGACTGTCTCGGTGGCCCCAACCTCACACAGCAAGCACTCATTAGAAGCAGCAACCATGACAATCAAGGTTTGTCCCTCGTAGAGAGACGGTCTCGAATCGCCAGCCAAAGGATGAACTCCAGCTTATGTATATTAACCGGTCGCCCATGGTACATGTGGCCGTCATGTCTGAATCGCCTCCCACGCCGCATGCGGCCAAAACCACCCATCAGCGAACCACGCCACAATATCGCGTCCGTCTCGGCCGGGTAAACAGGAGGGATGTGAGGATGAACTTGCTGGTACTCCATCCTCGAGGTCGCTGGCCAATGCCACCCCTCCATAGTGATAACTGACGCAAGCTTGGTGTCTCGTTGTAGCCCCATGACGCGAGGGAACCGGGGGATCATGACCTCTAACGGTGTGTCAAGTAACCACGGGTCCCCCCAAAGAGATATCGATTGATTATTGCCAATGTGAAATCGCATCAGCGCCAAGAGCATTGGTCTGAACTTCAAGATCTGTTTCCAACTTTACGAAGAGATCATCCCAACGCATCACACCGACTGCTGTCAAAGGCGAGTCGAATAGAGCCATGCCACCCAAACAGAGGATGTGTCCTTCATGACGACTCGCCATAGAAGAATAAGCATCAAGTTTTGATTGACCACCAACATCGATGTGATGCCTAGCCCCCCTTCAGCTACAGGTAGACATACGTCACTCTAAGCCACCTACGTCACTCTCATGATCAGGGTCTCAATAGCTCGGACAACACCCTTGGGCAACAGAAACACCCCTGACCAATAGACATGAAGCGAGCTCAACACGACTTACAAACTGCACCCTACCCGCATATGATAGCGTAAGATGCAACCAAAAGCCGAGGAGCGCCTCCACACGTTGTTGAAACGGTGCACAATCGCTAATCTTTGACGTAATAGGCGGTACGCCAAGATACCGCACCGGCAAAGCTCCCACGCCACATCCTAATATACCCTGAAAGACCGCCTCCTGCCCCTCAGCCTGCTTAGAAAGGAACATCTCACTCTTGGAGGAATTAGCTCGCATACCTGACAACTCCATAAACTCGTCCAAGCCCGCTTTAATAACAACGACTGGCCCAACATCAGCGTTACAGAACAGTAGCAGATAATCCGCAAATGCCAACATGGCCACCGTAACTCAACGCATCGCCAATGATAGTGGAAAGTGAGGCCCTCGGCTATCCTCCGTCGCATAATGCCATGCAACACCTGCATGACAAGCGTGAAAATATAGGGAGATATGGGGCCCCACTGCCACAGCCTTCGTCGTCCCGCAAAGAATCCCTCTGGTCGCCCATTAATATTAATGGAAAAGCACGGCGTAGAAAGACATCAGCGCACCCACCACGTGAATCTGGTATCAAACCCCAAATCCTTCAATGTGAGAAAGATAAAATCTCACTCAACTTTGTCATAAGCTTTGGCGAGATCCACTTTCAGCGCCAATCGGCCTGAAAGATCAGCCCTACGATATCCAACGCATATTTCATGGGTAAGGAGGATGTTATCTATAATACGCCGCCCGGAGCAAACGGCGTCTGGGTCGAATGGACCAGCTACGCAAGGACCCCCGCATCCGATTCGCCAGCAACTTGGAGATAACCTTGTACAACACATTGCAGCATGATATCGGCAGAAAATCCGATGCTCGTCGTGGCGAAGCAATCTTCGGTATCAAAGTGATAAGTGTTGAGTTCAACCATTTATGCAAATGCCCCGTGCGAAAGAACTCATGTATCGACGATGTAACATCTGGTCCCATAATCAGCAACGCCGAGGTATACCCATCCGGCCCTGGCGCTTTATCATCATGTATCGCAAAGAGGGCCGCCTTGACCTCAGTGTCGCTGACCGTACAAGCCATTGCTTGGGAATCCGAAGGACTCAATTTGTGACGAACGGGCACACTACATCCACCGAAAGAGGCAGTGTCCGCGTCGACGTCCCAAATAGCATCGCATAGAACCCCACCAACTCATGCTTGACACGTTCCTCTCCCTGAACCACCTCGCTACTCTCCCTTTCCAGATAGCAAATGCGATTCGCCGCACGACGGGCCGCCACCTTCTTGAAGAAGAATGAGGTGTATCTATCGCCATCCTACAGCAATCACTGCTTAGCCAAATTGTGATATGGCATGGTGCTCCATGTCTAGCGCGCTCGCATATAGCCCATGACAAAAGTGCTCCAGGTGAAGGAGCCGCTCATCATGAGAGAAGCGAAACAGAAATTGCTGAGCCACCTCAAGAAACTTCTTTGCCGCAATGACATTCTGCGCTAAATCGCCCTTAGCCTGTCGCATGCGCCGAAACACCTGTTTCAGCACAGTTAGCCGCTGGCATAGGGAATACATGGGAAACCCCTCAATAGGAAGCTGCCACGCCTCCGCCACCACTCGCGGAAACGCCGGATCCCCTATAAGGAAGTTGTCGAACCGAAACATTCCTCCTCTCCCGTCTGCCCCCTCAGCCTCAAGGACCATAGGACACTGATCCGACATACTCGGCAGTTCACTACTGTACCGCACATCCGGAAAATGCGCAAACCACGTCGGTTTGCCACCACCCTATTGAGTCGCCGCCATATTCGCATGGTGGAGGCTGTTGATTATACCAAGTAAAGAAGCACCCCCGCATGGGCACCATGGTAAGGTCCGCTCGTACCAAACAAATCACCAAATGCGCCACAATCACGGGCATTCAGTGCGCCTCCAAGCGACTCCCCCTCAGCGAGCACCACATTGAAGTCACCAAGCACCAGCCATTCATGGGACGATAATGGCTCCGCATGGGCAATAAGATCCTCCCATAATGCAACCCATTCCGCACTATGATTCTTCCTGTACACGAACGATATCCGAAATTCCCTCCCATCCGCATGCGCCACAGTTATAAAATAAGTAATTCCTATTTAATTCGGATTGCTTACTAATAATGAAAATAATTAATGTCTCAAAACTACAGTATATGCAAACGCAATTTTGTATCCAAGTTGACCTCGATTGGTTTCATCTTATATGAATTATTATGATGCATGTCTCTTTAATTTTTATTTGTGTTTTATAAAAGTTATAATTATAAATTGTTAAAACGTTTTCTAGCCGAAGCTCAAATCCAATATAGGAAAACAAATTTGAGGAATACAAATGATAAGTGGATAATTTAGTGGATTGAATGGAAATTTGGATTGAAACGTAAAATGGATTAATGTGTGTGTGGGCTCGTAACCCACGGTTACACACTCGCGGGTCTGATTAGTCTGATTAGTCGCACGTTTGGACCATATTATTTCAATATCGAATTTGTTTAATAAGTGGATAATTGCAGCACTTTTGGAATGTCAAACGTTGCACATGAAGGTTCAGAATGACCTTTGGAGAATTCACTTAATTCCTTTATGACTTGGAATTACGTGTGAATTAAATCCATTGAGAGAAGATCAAAGGTCTTCGCAGGAAACAATGAGTTTTCAAAACTCAATATATACACGTTTGATTGAGACGTGTACACACGATTTCATACGAACAATACACAACAAGTCTTCCTCGTCATTTCTAAGTTCAAATTTAGCAGTGTGGTTAAGGTTTAGTGCAATCTATAATCACGTTTTTTGTTGTATCCTGGAAAATAGACACTGAATCAAATATTTGCACTTACGCAGAGAGAGCGAATCTGTTTTAAGGATTTTCTTTTTAAAACAAGCCTCGAGAATTCCAAAATATGTTTCTGCAGTCACACAGATTGCAGTCATACAGCTCGCAGCCCTCGCAATCTTGGAGCCTTGCTAGTGTGGAGTGTCTGCCTTGCCGTCTCAGTCTTGTGGTTTAGTATGTCGAGTTGATTGTGCAGTCTTGCTTGCGGTCCTGCGGTCTGACAGCTTGCAGTCATACAAGGTATAGTCCCAACACATGCTACTGTATACCAACAAAAAATCCTTTTGGTAAACTTGAGTTAAATGAAATAGGAATTCCAATAAATAATAATAGATATATAGTTCTAAAATTGGAAAATTCTTCAAAGATGAATAAGACTTATTTCTTGTCGAAATTGTCCTTGAATACTGGCTTAACCAGTTAACGAACTTGTTAAAAATGTTAAAAGAACATAAATAATATTATGAAATATTAAATTAAATATGTGGATGCATATTACTTAGAATGATAGTTAAGTAAAATGGTGGTGAAGTTAAGAATGGAGGTTGAAAAAATTAGATTTTATTATTTTTTTATTAGAATGGTAGACGAGATTTTTGTGTGGTTGATATAATACTTTATTTGGTGGATGTACTCTGAGAGATTTGTGCATAAATAGGTGAGTTGGGAAGTGTAAAAATAAATTGAAGTATTGAATAAAAGAAGTTGTTTATCTCTCTAAATATTCTCTAATACTTATATAATCGTAATTATAAGTTATAATATTTTATAAGGGATAAAACCACTTTTGGTCCCCAATGTTTGTCGTTTGGGCAATTTTGGTCCTCATTGTTTTCGCTTGCCACTTTTAGTCCCCGATGTTGTATGATTCGGGATAATTTGGTCCATCGGTTAGATTTCCGTCAACTTAGATTGAATATTCCATGAATATACCATATGGGGACCAAAACTGTCAAACGGGCAAACATTGGGGACCAAAAGTGGTTTTCTCCAAAAAAAAATTAAATAAGAAGTCCACTCACTTGGCGACACTTGGCGTACTAAGATCAATTCCATCCAAATTAATGGAAAATTAATCGAGGGACCAAAATTGTCCCAAATCAGACAATTAAAATAATATTCTTTATTTTATCTGATCTACTAATTTATTATGATTTATTTTAGTAACTATATATAATATTAACATTGAACTAAATATTGGCCTAAACGGATTTTGGAGAGTGGACAAATATGTTACCACAATTATCTTACGGGAACTTTAAAAAAAATTATTTATCACGAAGAAGTACATATTTATTTACTGATGTTTTTTTTATTATCTAATTATTATGTTGTTTTTCCTGTAGAATCATGTTGTTTTATACAACGATGAATATCCTGATTCTTACTCTATTCATGGCGATAATTATCCATGTGTGGATTATGTTTTTACCAAGATTTTGCGAGAGTGATAAATTACGATAATTTTTTTCAAATGTATCATATTTGTTTGTCATTAAAATGTATTTTATATATTGTGATATAAAGATGTCGTTCTACCTGATGATTAATCTCTTGACTACTATTATTTTTACGATGGGACTCACCTGGACGTAGATATTATTTTTCGAAGGAGTTTTACAAAAGAAGATTAGTTGTGAATTTTCTTTCAATATTTTAATAATATTAATATATTGAGTTTAGTAAAACTTTAAGTTGTGACTCTCGATTTTTACCTTTTACTTGTGTTATATAGTATTACTTTCAGACATTATAAAATAGTAACCGTGTTCGATCTATCGACTTCTTGAGAAAAAAATCGCTAAATACTATGATCTATTTTACGACTGAATTATTACATTGGAGATGAATTACTACATTTTGAGTTTGAGAATGAGTTTGAGTATGAAATTGTGTTTTTCAGTCGAAGATTGTATAAGATTTAAATTCTTATCTCCCATCCATCCACAAGCACGATTATAAAAACAGCTAATAGCCCGCCCCCTGCGATGTTATATTTCTTCTCACGTGGGAAATAACAAACAAATATTTTTAAATGCGTAAGAAATTTAAAAAAAAAAAAAACAACAACCGTTGACTTTCATAGATAAGTACTCGTGAATAATTTTTGCTGCCCTTTCTTTAGCATAGAACCTTGACCAAAGCAAAAACTCACTAATCAGTTAATGAACTCCGCTTACCAGCAAGATGGTGCCCACCGTGAATATCAAGATTATAAGCTCAAAGCTAATAAAACCATCGTACAAAGACCACGACGACACCTCACCGCCACCACCACAACCAAATCACAGTGCCCTATCCGTCTTCGACAAGGTAACCGAGAACCAACACATGGCCGTCATTTTCTCTTACCCCCCACCGACACCAACCACCACCACCCTGGAGCTCGGGCTGCGAAAGGCCCTAGCGGTGTACCCCGAATTCGCCGGGAGGCTCAGCAAGAACGAAATTAATGGCGATGGAAGCCCCGTCATTCTCCTGAACGACGACGGGGCTCTATTCGTCGAGGCAAAAGACGATAACGCCCTCGATCCAAATCTCCTCTCGGAACCTTCCGTTTCCTTACTAAGCCTACATCCTAGGTTACAAGACACCGAGGTTCTACAACAGGTTCAGGTCACGAGGTTCGCATGTGGGACAATGGTGCTAGGGTTTTCGACCCACCACATGGTGGCCGATGCTCACTCGACGTGCAACTTCTTGATAGCGTGGGGACAAGCTTGTCGGGGCGTTGAGATTATAAGTCCCACACCGTTGCACAACCGCGCGATATTATTCTCCCCACGCGACCCTCTCAAGGTAGAGTTCGAGCACTGTGATGTCGAATACATTTCAAACAAATCCACCAAAATCCACCCTGTTATGAGCTGCGTTGACTCGAAAAAAATTGTAATAAACAAAGTACACTTCGAGGTGGAGTTTCTCAAAGAGCTCAAAGCCAAAGCATCTTTTTCATCAAACACCGGTAGCAGCAAGCCAATCACCACTTTCGTGAGCCTCGTGGCGCATCTCTGGAGAGTTATAACGAAGGCTCGGGGCTTGAATCGACTCGAGGAATCGAAGGTGAAGATAGCCGTCAATGGTCGTGGTAGACTACTAGACCCTAAGATTCCTCGGGAGTTCTTCGGTAATGTGGTGCTTTGGGCTTATGGGAGATCTGATGTGGCCGAGCTTTTGGACAAGCCCTTGTCTTACGCTGCGAGGGTCTTGCACGAGTCCGTAGAGGGTATCAACGACCGGTATTTCAAGTCGTTTGTGGACTTTTCGAGCAGTAATATAGTTAAGGAGGAGTGCCTTGTCCCGAGGAACACCGTGGATGCCTACGACGTGGTTTTGTGTCCTGATTTGGAGATCAACAGCTGGTTAAGGTTTCCGTTTTATGACTTGGATTTCGGATTTGGTTGTCCTGAGGTTTTCATGCCTTCGTATTTGCCTATAGAGGGTATGGTCATACTCTTGCCGTCGGTTTCAAGAGATGGCAGCGTTGACGTGTTTGTTCCGCTGTTTCAAGAAAGTTCGAAGATCTTCAAACGGATGTGTAAGATTCTGGAGTTTGGGGCAGATGAGAATTGGTAATTTTGAAAACGATTGATCTTTCACATCTTGTAACTTGTCTATTGTCCGGTTTTTTATTTTTTTTTTGGGCTCGGTTTTGTGTTTTTGCGAAAATTAGGTGATGTGGACCTCCCGTTATTGTGACGAGGTTGACCGAGCCGGACTTATACGCAAAAAATTCTAAGTAATTGAGGATCGTGATAGTTATAACCTCTGCACTGACGTGTAATACAATGTTGTTTAAATGGATTCACATCATCTGTCCCACTTTTGTGTGTCATTAGTGTTACTTTATTTTTTTACTATCCCGAGGTATCCCCACTCGACGTGGCTATGGGCTAGCCCTTAAATACTAGCATGGGATTTTTTTTTGCATCACACAGAACTGGTGGAGGCAAGATTGGGAATAATCCCCGGGGCAAGATGGATACGTCCCAAATCCACCTGACAACGATAGTCATGGGCCCACTTAGTATTGCCCAACCGCCGATTCCGGTTAACCCACGGTTGGGAACCGGCGGTTGCCGGTTGGCCGAAACGACCAACCGGCCGGAGACGGATGCAGGTTGGCCGTCTCCGGTTGCCGGTTGCCGGTTGACCAACCGGCGGTTGGTCAAACCGCCGGTCAATGTGAATCCGGCGGTTACCAACCGCTGGGTTTTCAAATTTTTTTTTTATTTTTTTTGTGAATTTATTGTATATATTTCGATAGTTTTCGACTTTTCGGGACACAATTATGTTTTTTCAGTATATAACAAGGGTTTCGATTTTAAAATATTAATCATCATAAGTTAATTTCATTACAAAAATGAAGTTACATTTACAATTAAAATTTACAAAGTCGAAATTACAAAGTAAGAAAAAAAAATTTATTCGTTGTTCGTTGAATACTTCGCCATTTGCCAATGCCAGTCGATAATCGGTTTCTGAAAAAAAAAATATACAAAAGAAGTTAGTTAGATAATATTTTTTTGTACAATCGCCATTAAAAAATGAAATTAAATTAGTATTAAGGACTTATCTTTTTCGGAATTTGTCGTTGGCTTGGATGTCGTCACGCGAGCGATTTCTTGGAGACGTTGGCTGAAAAATAAGATTGTATGTGTAAGTAATTATTTAAAATATAAAATAAAAAAATTAATACAATGAGATTAGTATTAAATTTAAGGACTTATCTTTTTTTGGGCTTGAATCTTTCGCCATTTTCGGAGATTCTCAATGCTCTCTACTCTTAGTCGTCGCCGCCATTGCCGCCACCACTAGAACCGGTACCGGTGGTATCGTCGAATACGTCGTCGTCCGAATCGGTATTTGTGGCGTCTTGTGTCCGATGTTCGGCTCTCGTCCAATCATCGAGAAGGCATTGGTATTCGACGTTTTCTACCGTCAACCTCGATCGCCTTTCACTTAACGTTCAACCGCCCATGCTAAAAGCTTGTTCAACCGCGACGGTTGAAATTGGGACGACAAAGATTTCCCTAGCGATCTTCGCCAACGTTGGATGCGTTGGCGACATCTTCGACCACCATCGGAGGACGTTGAACTGATCTTCATCCTCGCCGAACTCAAAAGTGGTCGACAAGTAGTTATCTAACTCTATGAACGGGTTCGTCGACCTTTGGCGTTTGCTCGTGTTGAGGAGGTTGTAGTAGGAGGCTAAGCGATCACTACCGCTAGCACTACTACTACTAGTGGATTGACCCGAACTCGATCGAGTTGGGTCTTGGCCAATATCGGTCTTATACGCTCTAAAGACTGACGTTAGAGCGTCATACCCCACATTCCTAACTTGAATGTGGTAGCCATCGGGGAGGACACTAGAATTAGCCGCAATGGACTGGTAGTATAATCCTAGAAAATTATCTGTCCCCTCTACGCGTAATCTGGGGTCTAATATCTTCGCAATGATGAAGATATCGGGTAGATCCCAAAAGTATTTCAGCCATTTAGCTTCCATGGCTAAAACGGCCGGACCCGCAATCTCGTCATTTACAAAACCGTTTAGAATGCATGCGACTTGAACGCAATGATCTAATGCTAAGATAGATGTCGGGTAATATATTCCCGACATCTCTCTCGTGGCATCGTGACATACTTGAAGTATTTCACATATGCCGTTGCATCCGTCCCACATCGTAGGATGTAATGCTACCCCGAATTCGGGGTTTTCGTCGTAGAAATCGCACAAGGTGTGGCGATATTCGTACGACGTATCTAACATCTTGTAGGTGGAATTCCACCTGTTGGGTACGTCTAAGGCAAACTTCTTGGGCGTAATTCCCAAACTTTTACAATGACGCTTCCACTTCTTCAGTACAGAAGAGTGGCGCATCATGTAATTAATTGTCGTTCGTATCGGCGTAACGTGTGCCTTTAGATGCGTGAGTGCGTCCTGAACACATAGGTTAAGTATGTGGCAGAAGCACCGCACATGAAAGAATCGACCGCCAAATGAAGGTCGACAATACTTAATCAAATCTTCAATGCTCGCGTTATTAGCGCTAGCATTATCAAAGGATACCGAGAAATCTTCTCGAGTATCCTATATTCCGATAAGATACTCCTAAGCTTAAGTGCGATGTTTTGAGCTGTGTGTGACGTGTCAAATTCCCTATACGCAATTAAGCGTTTCTATACTTGCCAAGAGTCATCAATCCAATGGCATGTAACGCCCATGTAATGATGATCTTGCCAGTGATCGCTCCATATATCGGAGGCAATCGACACTTTACACTCTAAATTTCCTAATTGATCTACTAACTCGCGTTTATATGCGAGTACCGTCTTCCTAAAATCTCGTGTAAGGGTGCTACGTGAAACTTTCTTAGTAGGATGTTTTGAGCGGATATGGCCGGTAAAATTGCCATATCCGCCCCCTTCTTAAAAAGGTACTCCTTACCACAATAATTACATATAACTTTAAAAAAATCTATTTTTTCGGTCGGTACCTTCTTGAAGTGTACCGCGAAAATATCCGAGCGTAGGGCGGCGGCGGCGGCCTGTGCTTGGGTCTCGGTCGGCGGCGTCGGCGTCGGCATCGGAGTTTCTTCCGGTTGGTCATCTTGCGTGTCCGAGCCGAGAACGTCACTAGGTCGAGCATAATTTCGGGGGAGTCGTCAAATTGGTAGTCATCTTGCGATGAACTACCAACAATCTGTTTCCCTCTCGACCTCGAACGCGATCCTCGACGACGGCTATCCATATCTAAAATAAAAGATTAGAATAAACGTTCGCTAAAAATATGTGTAAACTTACGAAAAAATAGGCGAGTAAAATTCGGAGCGCCGTGTAGTAGAGCCGGGCGGAGATTGATGAGGGTAGTAAAACCGGGCTAGGATTAAAGGACTAGTATTTTAATTAGTTTATTTTTAATTCGTAGACTACAACGATGCTGAGGATAACGCTTTTTGACAGTGAATAATTGAGAGTAAGAGATAGAATTGAGTTGTGATTTTTTAAGAGGGGTGGGGGGGGTATTTATAGATTTTAGGAAAAAGTGGCCGTTGCAACCGCCGGTTGCAACGGCTAGTTTATATATATATATATATATATATATATTTTTTTTTTTAACGGCTATTTTTCCTTTTTTTTTCAAAACGTTTAAAACCAACGGCTAGTTTATTTTTAAATAATTTTTTTTTTATATCAACCGCCGGTTGAACCGGCCAACCGGCGGTTTGTGGTTTGGGAAATTCCCAAACCGCCTTGAACCGGCCGGCCACCCGCGGTCGCCGGATGCGGTTGGTGGCCGGTTCCAGTTAGTAACCGGAACCGGCGGTTGGCAAGTCGGAACCGCCGGTTCCGGTTAAAAATGGGCCAGTCTAGGCCCACTAGTGACATTTTACAAAGGTATCATTATAACCTCCCGATCAGTGTTAAAAAATTCGTAAATTGCATTACACCATATATACTATTATACTGTGTATTTAAACACACAATATACAAATATATATATATAAATATATATAACATTGATAAGCACTCGGTATATATTTTTTGTGTTATATATATTTTGTGTTCCGACAAATGTTATATATATATATATATTGTGTTTAAGCACTCGGTATAATAGTATTTATGGTGTAATGCTATTTACGGGTGTTTGAACACTGGTCGGGGCGGGATGTAATGAAATTTTTGTAAAGTGACACAAAAAGTGGGACATATGATCTGGAAAGTAAAGAGTTTTCATGCCCATTTAAAGTTAAAAATCGAGTTGAGACCCCTTAAGTAAGAAATTTAGTTAGAGACCCATTTAAGGGGTTTTCATGCCCCCTAGTTAAAAATCTAGTTGAGCACCCATGCTCCAAACGAAATTCGATGTATCCTAGAGGTTTATTATGATATTTATGTCGCCAGATGTAAGATTTTGGGATGTGTGCTTTTACGAAATAAGTAGACGTAAATAACAACAAATATTGGTAATCGAATCATGTTTTCGGCCGAAATTAAGCTAATATGAATAAATTCGAGAGACTTATAGTTTTCACCTTTTCTAACGCGATGTTGTCGAGATACCCATATTTTATCCCCAACTACGTAAATTAAGATTAGTGCTCGTGATTAGGGTATGGAATTTCATTTTTTATATAATGATAAACATCTCGGGACCGATTTCCGTACTGACACCCGAAGTATTCTTTATCGCGGTTTACACCGCAATCCCGAAGGAAATCGAACAGAAACAACAATTGAAGCTACGTGAACACACTCGGGTGTTTATATACATATGTGTGGGTAGCGGGGATTATCGAATTTGGATGTGGTGGATCCATGGTTATGAGGAAAAATCTTGCATGATCGTTTTCACCGAGAGACATTGTCGATGATGATTCCTGTTGATGTGAAGCTTAGTAGTGTGATATCAAGTCAAGGATTGAATTGACCTTTGTCATACACGCAAGAGTATATAGAAATTGAGCAGCAGCTCCCATGTGTACCCAATTGAACAAAAGAACAAATCCAACGGCACTTTTTTTTGTGAAGGCTAATAGGGTAATCTATACTTAAATACCTTTTTGCTTAGCCTATCTTTCTCGATCTTTTTTTGTCCTTCACGTTTTGTTTTTCGCTGATTGTCTTTTTTAGAACCTTTTTTCTACAATGAATATATATATATATATATATATACATATGGTAATATATGCTTAAATACCTTTTTGTATAAAAAATTTACAATTCGGTATCATGTTAGAAAAAAATTATTTTTAGGTACCCAGTTAGCTGTGTGTATCATTTTATCATCCTTGACGTTTTTATATGTATGTTACGTACCGTCAACCGTTTATATGGTACCTATATACGTTTCTTTATGTTACATAAATTTATTATGTGGTGTATCTTTTCTCACGGTATTATGTACCATAATACGTTTTTATATGGTACCTAAAGTTACTTATATGATGTACCTGTCGGCGCAAACGGGTACTTATGTGTAAAAAATTATACTACTAGGTATCTACAAGTACAAAAATTCTGATAAGAAAATGAATTGACACTTTTTATACAAAATGGTATTTAAGTGTAAGTTTCATATATATATATATATATATATATATATATATATACTGCCCTTCTGCGTTTTTCTTTTTTCTCAGAAGCTTCTTTTTTTTAACGATTTTTTTTCTCTGCACCCTTTTCTTGGTAGAACTCTTATTTCTTTCTTTTCAAAACGACGAACATAAATCACCGGTGCAAAAGGTTGATGTGTTGTGCCTTCTTGATGTTCGTCGAATGATCTTGATAACGAACCAAACGTGGATTATCTATGATACCACTTGATAAAGAACCTCGATATATTTCACCCGAGACCCAAAATTCAAAGGTTGCACAGCGTTGATCTTGACGTATGAACACTTGGCTGATTGGAGACGCCATGAAATGATGTGTGAGACCATACGGTAAGTCTAAGATCTATTCTCACATGATTTGCAAGAGATAGACGATGTTTGAACACGAACGAAAAAAAATAACAAAGACTCGAATAAATTTCAATATTGAAGCTGGAAAATATATATCAATATGTCTTGTTCTCTAAGCAGAACAACCGACCTATTTATACTAATATGCTAAGGCTAAATACGGAACTGAAAATAACAAACTAATCAATACTTAGCAAAAGTTTAGGATAATTGTAACTAACTAAATATATTTGACTAATTTTGATTTCAAACTCGTTCAAATATGCTCCAAAGACGTCAATTTGTACTTTGGTCCTTCGTCTTTTGATTATTTGCAAGAACTTTCAAAATTTACCAAATCGGTTCCAGTTAAATTCTTCAAATTATGGATCGGTACTCCTGCGGATCACAACATAAACAACCGGTGGATCCAAGTCACCTAATACATTTGGCCGAAAAAAATTTGAACGACGGATCGGCGGATCACATCAGCTTTGGTTAGAGGGGGAGACTAGCCACACATGATAAAAATTGGATTGCGTAACGAGCAAGATCAATGGCGTGCCTGCTCTGTGAATTAGGCGCGTGACTAAAACAATCGAGCATTTATTTTGTATTGGTCCTTTTTCAGCAAGGTGTTTTACAGGTTTGTTGGCTTTTAGTTACCGCCAGGGTCATGGTAGGAAGTAGTTCGGTTAGCAGCCATACGATGGAGAGGAAAACACCTAGTAGACGTGGCACAATAGACACCTCTTTGCAGCGATTGTGTATTCATATGGATTACAAGGAATCGAAAATGGGTGGGAAATGTTCGAAATGTGTTTATCTATGACCGCCGATCGACTCGAAATTAACCTGTGTTTACGTGTGTGTGCACTGAACTAAAAAATTGAAGCAATCGCAGCTCTAATCGGCTCGAAATCGCAGCAAAAAAAAAATAAAAAAATCAAACGTGGTTCGGCCGAAATTTGCATACATCCACGGACCAACAGAGCGCTCTTTTTTATTCACCTCCAAAACGAAAGTCACAGATATACACGCCATCTACTACTTTTTAGTTGGAATCTTTCGCTAACTTTAACCCTAGCGAAATCTACGAGCTCTCAAAGTGATTAGGTTCGAGTTTAATTTCTTGTATATATAGCAGAGCTATCAGCTTTTAATATGCTTGGCTGCATCAACGGACTGTTTGCGCATAGAAGCTTGTACGTCGCGCCAACTTCTACTCTAATAAGTTGCTTCATGTAATTACAAGTGAAATAGCAACCTTTCATCTCAGCCATCTGATCCACTTTGCCGCGTGATCCAGCGCATCACATTCAAACCTGAGCATTTCAAATTTTTAGCCTTCGGATCAAGCGTCCCTCATCCGACCGACGACATTTAATCGGGGCACTATATAAATTTTCTGAACCAAATCGATTCATGCTTGAGTTGTGCCCATTCATGGACTTCTCCGGCCATCTTCCGGCCGAGCACCATAGTTTAGGCTCGCTTTTTTCAACAAAATGACTCGGAAGCGGTAAGGATGGCAACATTTTCCTACCTTACCCATACTCGCACGATTATACCATTAATAATGGATGTCCAATTAAATTTAATGGGTACGGGTCATATCCATATACAACAAATTAATTATAGGCATTAAGTGGGTATATCCATGTACCCGTTTACTAAAATCAAGCTCTAATTATTTAAAATAAATCATTATTATTTATTTCTTCATAATCTATTCCCTTTCACGTGTCTCGTCAATCACTCGTCCTCCGACGATTCGGCGTGAGGCCAACGTCGATCATTGTCTCATTCGCCAATCCGAAGTGATTGTATTGTTTGCAAAATTTAGAAACAAAAAATCGTCTCAAACGAAGGAATCTGTTTGTTGCAAAAATCCTCATCGGGAAAAAAAAATTTCATCACAATGTTTTCGTCGTAATCTTCAACGGATTTTTACGAAGATATTTTTGTCGCAATTTTGCGATTGTTATACCGTTGCAAATTGAGACGGGAATCGGTCACAAAAATTTTGCGAGGGTTTTCCTCACAAAAAATAGAGACCGTATTGTTTGCGATGGCTTTTCCGTCGCTAAATTTAGCTACGCAATTTCCTATGCAATGGAAAAACCATCATACGGTTTGTTGCTATTCGTAAATGTAGTCAAGAATACGCCTAAGAAGGGGGGATGAATTGGGCTTATAAAAAATTTAGCTTCTTATTCAATCATTTTAGATGTGATATCTTAGAAACGTTTCTTTTCTAAGTGATTACTTTTCAAAGAAAGTTTCGTCGGTTATCTCCTACTTGCGTCGGATGTGTATCAGATATAATCTCACGAAAAATATAAAGAGCTGAAAGTAACGTGAGACAGTATTTTTATAGAGGTTATATCCCTAATCGGGGTTTAGTCCTCTCCTTGAGGTTTGTTCCTCAAGAGTTAATCAATCACTATAATGTTACCTTAGTCGATTACAAAACTGATTCATTATTTCCAATACAAAAACCGAAACAAGTCGAACACCAGACACACTAGGTTACCGCACGCCAAGTTATGCTCCAGGGAATCTCCAGTTCCTGATAGGAAACAGCTCGCTACCGAACCATGCCATTCAAATAATATCAACGATCACAAGCATGGTTTTATTGGATATAAAGAACACATATTCGAAATCAAGCCATATGATTCCATTTGGGATGATATTTTCCATAACGGTACTTACCATATGTGATATCCAGCTAGCATCATATAAAGTCAATCAATCAGAATCTTTTCCTTTTATGGTTTCATAATTTCAGCAATAAGATCCCTAATTGATTTTTCCATATTAGATCAAGTAGAATGCATGCATGAATTATCGATATGATTTCTTCCCAAAATAGATAAGTTCAAACGGATATTGCACATTCCATGTAGACAACATACTTTCCATATATAGCTCAACATGATATCTCACACGATTTACCATAAATAGCTCAGTGTATCTGTAATCAGATATTCCCTAGCATGTGAGATATCTATAACATGTGATCACATAATTTTGCCAGTTAAACACATAATCACATGTATATCAAACATTCGACATTTTTCAATGATTAACCTTGTAAAGCATGCATTGTCGAATATTATCACATACTTGGACATTTTAATATTTCAGAATCGAATTGCTAAAGTTATTGCCCTAATTATATAGATCATCAAAACTCTTCAAAGCATATAGACCAAAAAGGTCAACATTCTCCCCCTTTTTTATGATGACATGTAATTAATGCATCACGGAAGCATGTAAGCATATTCGATAATGCAATTCCTAACGCATATGTCTAAGTACCTCATGAACCAGTCAGAGCATATTATTTTTCAGTATCTCAAACTAAAGTATATATGCTCCCCCTGCCTAAATGCAGATATTTCATGTAACATGCATGGATATATAATAGATGGAAATTACTCCCCTTGTGTAAGTGCAGATATCACATGTAACATGCATAGATGTATCATAGATGAGTTTTGAATTTACCAGTTCGTGTGCTCCCTCTACCTAAGTGCGCATTTTCCAAAACATGGGTCAGGTAGCGGACACTTATCAAAGACATAACAATTAGTAAACACATATAAGCATCATAATAGGCATCATAGATATATCATCAAAATATAAATGGGTTCCATAAGTACTGACCCATCAAACAACCATACGACTCCACGACACCACGCATTAATTACCTTAATTCTCCCCCTTCAACATCAAAAAGAGGGAGTGACCAACCACAAGCAACAAAAACTTAAAAATAAACGAGCACCACCTAAGAGAAGAGCTAAGAGCGGGATATCATAAGGGAAGACAACTAAAAGCTGGTATCATTATCGTACTCGGTGGATTGAGGGATGGATTTCTTCAGCTCTTTCTTGATCTTGGACAACTTAAGCAGGATTTCGGAGTTCTGCTCCTTGATCTCTTTGAAACGCTTCTTGTTGTCAGCGTTGATATCGGCGATATCACGCCGGATCGCAGTTATCACATCCTCATCGACATCGTGTTCCTCACCAGCTTCCCCATCGGATCACTCAGCTCAACAACCGTCGCCTTTCCCTTAGCAGTTGACTTCTTCTTCTGAGCACTACCCTCGGACTTCTTCTCTTTTGCCTTGAACCATCCCTGTCGGTTATGATGAATCCCCATTCTTTTCAGGGTGATCACATCCACAACGTGATTTGCATCATCTTCCCAAGCAGGGGCAGTGTTATTCTCTCACACTAAAATAGGTGGGTCAGCAGCATTCCATACGGGAGTGGTTTATCATTGTTCTCAAAGGCTTGGATCATGAATTTCATGATAAAGAACCTAAGGTTAAACTTTTTGTTCTGAGAGCATGTACATGGCGAAGGTGCTCATGAAGGTCATGGTAGTGGAATGGCCTCCGCTTCCTATCTTATCACTCCAGAGGGTCATGTTAAGCACTTTGTGGAGAAAGAAGTGGTCAATATGCAACTGGTTCAGGGCTTCTCCATCGGAAAATCTAGACTTGTTGTTGGTGTTCCAGAGTGTTCTAAAGACATCCAGGCACTTGAACTCTACGGAATAGCACCAATCATTCACGTTGTAGTGACAAATTCCCTCATCCACGCTCCCAGCATCGTCTTCATCTTTTCTAGTGTCCACTTGATCTTCCTTCCGAGCACATACGAGGTGATGGTGATCTCGTATCCCTTTTCCTCACAGTCGAAGTTGGCATAGAACAGCTTGACCGCCTCAGGGTAGCAGGTCCTATTGATACTCATGAACTTCTCCCATCCGAACTCTTTAAGCCACATGACCACACGACTCTCAGGCAACCCATTAAACGCAACTCCTCGCCCTCTCGTGATATCTCTCTTCGCAAATCCCTGGAAGTTTTCCCTCGAAACATGATTTAGAACATCACTTCTTCAGGAATCTCCCTTGGTTTGTTCAAATCAATGGGGGGCAAATTCGATTCATTTTCTTCCTTCTCGACTTCTTCAGCATCCTCCTCCATGGATTTAGCTATCTCGTCGATCGGAGATGGTTCTCTTACCGGAGATGGAGAGAATTTTCTAGGCGACTCCACATGGGATTCCTTAGGCTGAGGCGAAGGCGTCGGCTTAGGAGATGGAGTGGGCTCACGAATCGGAATAGGTTCATCGGTCGGAGTCACCTTCTTGTTTCTAACAGCCTTCTCCTTCTTTACGGGTTTCGGCTTAGCAGTGGGAGGAGTTTGATCGAAGCTTGAATTTTAGAATGACTGGTTCGAGCAGAATAAGGTGGAGCTGAGGAAGTTTTAGGAGATTTTGGAACGGGATCGGAGTTTGACTCATTGGACATGGGTTCTTTTCGTTTTCTGCTTGAGCTTGGCTCGATGGTGGTACCTTTCGTTCCGGCAGTTTTTTCACCATTTTTGGGAGATAGAGAAGTTTGAGAGGATGGAAGTTTTAGGTTGAAGATGAGAATGAGATGATGGTTTATTGTTATGGAATGGGAGCAATTTTAAACATGGAAAGGATAAGGATTGAAATCAGATTTTGAAAATTTGAATATCAAAGATGGAATAGAACGTCAATCGAGGAGTCGGATATCTCTGAATGATTTGACGTGATCTCTTTTAATAAAGAAAGGTTATTAAAGGCTGATTTTAATAAAAATCGGAAAGATACTGAGCGAGAAATAATATCTTACGTATAATTCTAAAAGCTAAAATTTGGATAATATCTTACGAATAATTCTAAAGGCTGAAAATTAACGAATTTCTATCAAAATAATTCTAGACTTGGAATCTTAAAATTTTTAGAATACCTGGCTGAATTTTGGCAACTTATCTAACCTTATTTAGCTTGGTGTTTCCCAGTCGATCACGGATGTCGCAAAATCTAATCTCGATTAAATGCTTCGTGAAGATATCATCAAGCTGGTCATTTGTTCCTACGAATTCCATGCTGATGTTCCCTTTCTGAGCATGATCTCGTATAAAGTGGTGTTTAACCTCTATATGCTTAGTACGAGAATGATGCACCGGATTCTTAGTAATACTTATGGCGCTAGTATTATCGCAAAGAATATGAATTTTGTCATAACTTAACCAAAAATTACTAAGGGTTTGTTTCATCCAAAGAACTTGTTGACAACAATTTCCTAAAGCCATATATTCAGCTTCGATTGTGGAAAGGGCGACATCATTTTGCTTTCTACTAGACAAAGTTACTAGGGAATTCCCAAGTAACTGACATGTACCACTGGTACTTTTCCTATCGTCCCTACATCCAACATAGTCGGCATTAGAATATCCCAATAATGGGAATTCATTGGTATTAGAATACCAAAGACCAAAATTCATAGTGCCTTTTATATATCTAAGTGTTCTCTTGACTGCTGTCAAATTTGATTCCTTAGGATTCAATTGATATCTCGAGCACATGCCAACAACAAACATGATATCAGGTCTACTTGCAGTTAAATAAAGAAGGCTTCCGATCATACCTCATATTGAGTTTGATCAACCTGAGTACCTGATTCATCGCTATCGATTTTGGTGGTATGATGCATGAGAGTGGAAGCACCCTTGGAATTACTCATTTCAAATTTGACTAGCAATTCCTTGCTCTACTTCGTCTAAGATATAAAGGTTCCCGAGTCAAGTTGCTTTATTTGCAACCCAAGGAAGTAGTTCAGCTCACCTATTAGACTCATTTTGAATTCCTTTTGCATAGACTTAGAAAATTCCTCACAAAGAAGGTTGTTAGTACTTCCAAAAATTATATCATCAACGTAAATTTGTACTAACAGCACGTGATCACATTCATACTTAATAAACAGAGTGTTATCAATAGTTCCACAAGTAAATCCCATGTCTATAAAAAAATTACTCAATCTTTCATCCCATGCCCAAAGGGCTTGCTTTAAACCATATAATGCTTTATTTAGTTTGAAAACATGATTTGAACATCCTTCTTTTATGAAACCAGGAGGTTGTTCGACGTAAACTTCAATTATAAAACCATTTAAAAAGGTACTTTTTCCGTCCATTTGAAAAAGTTTAAATCTTTTAAAACGTGCATATGCAAGTAAAACACGTATAGATTCTAATCTAGCCACGGGAGCAAAGGAATCTTCGAAATCTAAACCTTCCTCTTGGGAATAACCTTTTGCAACTAACTCACTTTATTTCTGGTCACTTTACCGTTTTCATCGAGTTTGTTGCGCAACACCCATTTTGTTCCTATAATGTATTTTTCGTCTGGCCTTTCTACAAGCGTCCATACTTGACTCTTTTCGAATTGTGATAATCGTCCTCCATAGCGGTATCCATGATTTGTCACCTAGTGCTTCATGGATGGTCCTTGGTTCTACCATTGAGAGTAACGCATCATTGGATTCTTCTGTATCTTGATTTCGTGCAGCTGCCCGTGTTTTAATTCCAAAGGTTATATTCCCTATAACTTGTTCTGTTGGATGACTGGAAACATGCTTAAACTTTCGGCGATGCGGTTCATCTAAAGCTTCTGGTTCCAGTGTCTCATTGTTGTCGTCTTTTGGATATCCTCATTTGTTTCTTCTGAAACCTGTTTCTCTGCACGAGGTAATTCTATACCTTCCTCATTAATAGCATATGCGGTAGAAATCTCATCAAAAGTTACATGTACAGATTCTTGAACAGTTTTCTTCCTTTTGCTATAGACACGATAAGCTTTGGAATGAGACTATAACCAATGAATATCCCTTCATCTACCTTGGAGTCAAATTTTTCTCTTTTATCTCTATCATTTAAAATAAAACACTTACAACCAAACACATGAAAATATCCTATATTTGGAGTTCTACTGTTCCAAATTTCATAGAGGTCTTCTTCAATATTGACCTAAGGAAAAAACACGATTAGACACATAGCAGGCTGTACTAACAGCTTCCGCCCAGAACTGTTTAGGAATATCATACCCATGTAGCATTGATCTAGCCATCTCCTGTAACACTCTATTTTTCCGCTTAACTACGCCGTTCTGTTGGGGTGTTATAGGAGCAGAAAAATTAAGACTATACCCATACTGATTACCAAAAAGATGCAAATGATTTACTATCAAATTCTAGACCGTTATCACTACGTATCTTGCATACGCTCATTTCTTTTTCATTTTCAAGTCTCGTCACTAGCGGTGCAAAGTTATCTAATGTCTCACTCTTATGCGCAAGAAATACCACCCATGTATACCTAGAATAATCGTCTACAATACCAAATGCATATCTTTTACCTCGCAGAGACATTGTCTGAACCGGACCAAAAAGGGAGATGAAGTAGTTCCAGAGGTCTGGAAGTAAATATCACATTTTTCACCTTAAAGGACGTCTTAGTCTGCTTACCCATTTGCCATGCCTTACACGTTCTGTCCTTGATGAATTTCATGTAGGGAACACCTCTTACCAGTTGTTTGCTGGTTATCTGAGATATCAGCTCCATATTGGCGTGTCCCAAGTGTCTATGCCATAACAATGTGATATCCTGTGTAAATGCTAAGCACTTGACATTTTAATTAGTGATATCATCAAGAGTCATGTAGTAGATATTACCATACCTAAATCCATTAAATATAATTTCATTATCCTTTTTAGCTATGCATTTATCATTTTCAAAAGTTACGATATAACCTTTATCGCACAACTGACTTATGCTTATTAAATCATGTTCTAAATCTTTAACTAGCCATACGTCGTCTATAATAGTATGTAAATTGTTACCGACATTACCAACTCCAATGATCCAAGCTTTGGTGTTGTCAGCATATGATACGTATCCTTCGTCATATGCTTTCAACGACACGAATGTATTGATATCACCTATCATATGGTGGGAACACCCGCTATCAAGGTACCACCTGTTTTTCTTGCTGGAACTTCTTCGTTGTACCTGCAGGAATGAGTTCTTTTCTGAGGTACCCAGTGTTGGTTGGGTCGTCTCATGTTAGTAGCAAAGTAACTCAGGTTGACATGTGATATATCATACATCTCAAACTGTGATCTCATGAACTTAGTTTGGCAAACTTTAGGAACATGGTTATCAGTGATTTTCATTGGCCTTCAGACATATTTCGATTTATCAGCTCTTTTCAGAAAACAGTTGTATGAATAATAACCATGACGACCACATGAAAAGAATTTTGGTTTTCAGACGTGCAACATGTTCTTCAACCATGGAATATCATATCCCTGATTTTCCAGTATTTCTAGGCATATTCAGTAACATATCTAGGTTTTGCTTCCCTTCGAGAAGTCTATCAATGGTATGCTCTTTTTCTTCTAAGGAATGTCTAAGTGCAGTGATATCTCTAGATATATCGTTGTTTGTCTTTTCAAGTTCCAAGCAATCGCATTGAACTTTTTCTTTCTTAGAAGAGACTATCTCTGCTTTCAAGCGTGAGATTTCTAGATCAGCATGATGTTTTTCTCTCGCTAAGTCATCTCGCTGTTTAGCCAACTTTTTTGTTAGCGACTTGAGTGACTTGATCATTTCATGAGCATTTTGAATTATCCCACATTGCTCTTCCTTACTTTCATCTACTTCAGAAACTAAGGATGTGTTTATCAGGAGATTCTTCCATACTCGCATATAATTTATTAAGAATATTAATTTTCTTAATAGTAGATGAGGAAGATACCTGATCATAATCAGCCACGTAAGCAAGGTTTTCTTCCTCCGTTTGTTCATTCTTGAAATCTTCCCAGTTTGTCACCATGGCCTTTTGCTTCTTTATCTTCTTATCATCACTTGGTATTGTACAATTTGAAGCAAAATGACCCGGCTTATTACACCTGTAGCATTTCTGGACATTATTCCCGGATGAGGATATTCCCTTGTTCTTCTGCTGGAATTTGGAGTTCCCTTTGAATCTTCTTCTTTTTCGGAACTTCTCAAATCTTTTGGTCAGTATTGCTAATTGCTTCATCATATCCTCTTCTTCTTCGATGTCTTCATCGGAATTACTCTCTTGATCGACGTTAAAAGCAATGATTTATTGATTCCTAGTTTGCGGCTTTTCTTTTATAGATAGTTGAGTCATAGTGAGCGATCCAATTTGTTCGGAGACAGATATCACATCTAAATCCTTGGCTTCATAGATAGCATTAACTTTGGGATTCCACTCTCTCGGAAGTGATCTCAAGATTTTTCGAACTTTCTCGTTGTCGGGAACGATCTTGCCAAGAGAGAACATCTTATTTATGATGGTAATGAATCTTGCATACATATGACTTATAGTTTCATCAACTTCCATAGTGAACAACTCGTATTGATGAGTTAAAGCGCTATTCTTTCTTGTATAACTCGAGTGGTTCCTTCATGAGTAACTTGCAGCATCTCCCACATATCTTCAGCGGACATACATGAACTTACGCGATTGTATTCTTCTTTCATCAGTGCACAAGCGATCATATTTTTCGCTTTATCGTTTAGTGATATTCCACGCTTGTCTGCTACATCGTAGTCAGTAACTTTCCTTAATGTTCCATCCTTATAAAAAATTTAGCTTCTTTTTCAATCACTTTAGATGTGATATCCTATAAATGTTGCTTTTCTAAGTGATTAATTTTCAAAGAAAGTTTCGTCGGTTATCTCCTAGTTGCGTCGGATGTGTATCAGATATATCTCACAAAAAATATAAAGAGCTGAAAGTAACGTGAGACAATATTTTTATAGAGGTTATAACCCCAGTCGGGGTTTAGTCCTCTCCTTGAGGTTTGTTCCTCAAGAGTTAATCAATCAAAATGTTATCTTAGTCGGTTACAAAACTTATTGATTATGCCAAATACACAAACCGAAACAAGTCGAACACTAGACACACTAGGTTACCGCACGCCGAGTTTTGCTCCAAGGAATCTTCAATTCCTGATGGGAAACAGCTCGTTACCGAAGGGTCCACAGAACACAGTCCTTCCCTTCACGTGCGCGTAAACGTCGACCTTGCCTCCTTCGTGTACCTCACATCCGAAGACAGCATGTCCGAAGACAAAATGTATGGTGTGGAGAATGTTATCACTCAGTACGCTCAGAATCGCAAATGATATCTCAACGGCAGAAGACTATTCGCAAGTTTTTGCTCAAGATCTCTCAATTGTTTTCTTCTGCTCAATAACTTTCATGCGCGTACTTTTCTCAAGTTCTCGTTAGCTCGATTATCTAAGTGTTGCTCATATATATAAGTCTTTTCAAATCAACACTTACATGGAAGGTCAATCACAAGATTAATCCACAAAGTAGCATATAATCCATGTAATAATCGAGCAAGTAATATGCCAACAAATAATGCCATTCAAATAATATCACAATGGTCACAAACATTATTTTATTCTATATAAAGAACACATATTCAAAATCAAGGCATATAATTCAATTTGGGATGATATTTTCTATAACGGTACTTACCATATGTGATATCCAGCTAGCATCATATAAAGTCAATCAATCAGAATCTTTTTCTTTTATGGTTTCTTAATTTCAGCTACAAGATCCCTTATTGATTTTTCCATATTAGATAAAGTAGAATGCATGCATGAATTATCGATATGATTTCTTCCCAGAATAGATAAGTTCAAACGGATATTGCACATTCCATATTTAGACAACATACTTTCCATATATAACTCAGCATGATATCTCACACGTACCATAAATAGCACAGTGTATCCGTAATCAGATATTCCCTAGCATGTGAGATATCTATACCATGTGATCATATAGTTTTGCCAGTTAAACACATAGTCACATGTATATCAAACATTCGACATTTTTCAATGATTAACCTTGTAAAGCATGCATAGTCGAATATTATCACATACTTAGACATTTTAATATTTCAAAATCGAACTGCTAAAGTTATGGCCCTAATTACATAGATCATCAAAACTCTTCAAAGCATATAAACCAAAAAGGTCGACAGTAAACATGACCGTCGCAAAAAAAATTGCGAAAAAAATTGGTCGCAAAATTTTTGTGACGTCAATAGCGACCGTATTATTTGAAACGGCTTTTCCGTTGCTAAAACTAGTTGTAAATTTTCCTAGGCAAAACGCAACGGAAAAAACATCGTACAACGTCGTTATTTGACTACATATTTTAGTGGTAATTCTCAAACATGTGAACAATTAAAAAACTTTGTAATTATATTCTATTTATATCTTTAGCGATAAATTATATCATTGTTATCGTTATACGAATCGATGCTACAAAAAGTTTGATCGACTTATCTAGTTAATTTTCTATAAAACTAAATATTCGTTTAGTACTTAAGAAAGACTCGTTTATCCATTAGACCTATTAAATTTAGGTATACTCAATTAGTTAGGACTCATCAAATATTGGGTATGACACATACCTAATTATTTAATTGGGTTTGGATATAGGTATAGGTGGGTATACCCATACCCTACCCGTTGTCATCCGTAGGAAGCGGTGACGAGGGACACTATAGGAGTCGTCACCAGCAAAAATATGCACATTACCACTTGGATTCAAGAATCAAAAAATATGCAGTTTGTATATGCCACAGCTTGACAGGATATAGAAAATGTAAAAAAAAAAAAACAGAGGTCCGGTGATATGCTACCTGGTTGTTTGGTTCGTTCTTTTATTCGATGAAATTGAAATTGCCAAAAAAAAAAACAGTTAGCCCATTATTTTTACTGATTATTCGCATACTCATTCAATATACGAGCTCTGGTCCACTTGTTAACATGCGGACTACTCCCACATTTTAAAACTTATATTCTTAATTTAAAGGTCAACACAGGCCAAAACCTCATCGTAGGAATATGGCATTCTTCATTCAAAAGTCAAATAGCCATATGAAAAGGTAAAGGGCCATTCTGATGATTTAACTCAATGTCGTGTTGTACGTTGCAGATTTCTTAATTATGTGTCCTAATTAATGAATTAATAATTTCACCTTTTTTTAGGATATATGGTAGTTGTCCCGCAAGAGGGGTCTAGAATAAAGAGTAGCACGAAACCTTCTAATTTGATCATACAATATGCAATATAAAATATTTCGATATAATTACGTCAAATTTGTTTATAGTGGATATGCCAATGCGTTATTAGCTTTGCTTGGTGGTTAAGAATTCAAGTTGATAAAAAAAACAATAATAATCAAACTCTTTTTTTTCGGTTAACTTTGATTCTATTTCACGCTAATGATTTAAAAATTAAATAAAATTTAGTCCCAAGGAATATCTTAATGATCTGGCACATGATTCTCCACGAGAAAGTTATAAGATCGATTCATGAGTTTGTATATAGACTTGAAACGGAACATATGGATCGCATTAGATCCGTTGAAAAACATTCCATAAGAGGTTAAAATTAGATTTAATCCACAATGAAATGGGGTATTGTGACCATGCATTTAGTCTTACATCTTTGCGAGTGTCACGTCATCAAATTTGAATATTCTCAAGCACGATAACAATTTTGTGCATAGTCACCAATGCAGGCTTGGAAAGCACTTGGAGATACGCACGACGCAGGCCAGACTAAGCGGGCCTAGGCCAAGCGGGCGACGATGGGCGAGACAACTTGGACGTTGAGGTTCAAGGCACGACGAACGGTGACCGGCGGACAACAAGTCAAGCAGAGCAGTGCTTGGCGGCGCACAGTGGCAGTCCGGAAGACAGCAGCGACGACAACGGTGGTCGGCGGCGATGCCGGGAGAAGCTAGGCCAAGCAGCGGCTGGGCCATTCGAAGTGTGTTGGGCGGCGCACGCGGAACAACGCGCGCACGAGGAATGCACGCGGTGAGCTGACGAGGTATTGCGAAGGTCTAGGGGCGTTTGGGCGGGCTCGAGACCAAGTCAAACGAGGATCTTGATGCGATCGAAGACTTGGTCATAGAGAGAAAAAAGTGGAGAGAATCTCGGGGAGATACTTCCGCAAAGCCAAATGCAAATTGGAATAAGATTGTTAAGAAGATCTCTCCGAGTCAAATTCACCCAGCTCTATATAAAGGGAGGCCGAGATCGAGAGATCAACCACCACAGTCCACGAGAATTCCACACACACACACACACGAGGGGGTTTGGAGCATCACCACTTCGAGTGAACCACACATTCGAGCTCGGGGCACCGAGCTTGAGAGGGATCTCGCGAGGGTTTTGCGAGCGCAAGAGAGCGAGCGATAAAGATACAGAAAAAGGAGACGTTAGGAGATAATTGTGTCGTGTCGTAGTGTAGGCGCGTGAAGCCGAGACGTGTACGGTGCCACGAGTTTGAGTGTTCTCCTTCGTTGTAAACTTTGCATGAATAAAGATTACGACAAGTCGGGTAGGCGAATCCGGTTGTCCCCGAATTAACTGTGTCTTTGTTCTTACGTATATACAAAGCAGGGTCAGGCGATAAGCTTATCGCGGGTGACTCGGGAATCGGACGAGCGAGGAACGAGTTCGACGCGAGTTGGTTGTGAAGTGTGCGGGGCTGAAAGTTTAAAAAAATAAATTCGAAGTCTCGGATTTATAACATTCATTATGGTTATCTTCTATATAAAAAAAATAAAATAAGTTGTAGAAAATAACTAAAACTAGTTGACCATGTCCATTTTCCATTATAATAGAATCCCTTATTTGAATATTTGTCTAAAGGTATGAATCCCATTAAAAATATAAAGTTAATAATCAATAAACGGATAAGCTTGCCCTTAAGTAATCAATTTACTAATTAATTAATCATCAATAGCCAACGATGACGACGAGTAGGAGAAAAAGTCAACCTACTCATCTTACGCGGAACTTCCTCTTACATCCCACCTCCTCTTGAACCTCCTCCCATGTCCTAGAAATTATGAATAATAAACCCTTGTCACAAATTAAGAAAACCCTCCACCATATAACACTAATTCTTTGCCGCTCCCTCTATATATAAACACGCATAGCGAGACCCTTCATAACACATTTCTTGAAACCCTTAAAACACTTTCATAGTCATATATGATCAATAGAAGCAACGCCTCGATAAATTACTATGAGCAATAACATTCCTTCTTCCTTAATCAACTCCTCGTTAGCCCTATTCAAACTCGCCATCTCTTCTTTTGATCCTTGGCCCTTCTCCGTGCTTCTTTTATAACACGCATATTCTTATCCCGAGCAAAAGAAGAACAGAGAAAACGAGAAAAAAATGACCCACATGAATTTCCACCACCAGCACAACCACCGGCGCCACCACCAGGGTATTCCGAGGGGACACGTGGCGGTCACGGTGGGCCCCGAGCATCGGAGGTTCGTTGTTCCTGTCTTGTACGTGAACCATCCCCTCTTTACGAGTCTGCTGAAGGAGGTCGAGGAGGAATACGGGTCTGATTATTATCGGGAGGGTCCGATCCATATACCCTGCCACGTGGAAGAGTTTTGCCGGGTCATGGGTTTGATCGAGAAAGAAACGGCGCCGTACCATCACGAGGATGACTGTCTCGGTCACAATCACCACCAGCACCACCAGTTCTTGTGCTTCAGGGCATTAATGTAATTGACTATGTACCGTATAGGTTTGTTGACTTTGTCAAGGTAGGTAGTTATTTGATGGTTTCTTTGTCATTTCGTGAATCTATTTTTACTAAGTGTTTGTTTGTTTTAATAGTTCTAAAATTATATATTAGGGTTGTGTTTGTACATGAACTTAGTATATATTATATCCGTTGAATATTCACAATTGTAACTTAAAAAAGGTGAACATTTGGAAACAGTTTGAATTTACGAATTTCCTGTTTCTACCATTCATATTTGAATCATACGAATAAAGTTGATTTGATATTTTTTTTATTTGTGATCTTGGAATTAATCGATGCTCCGGGACGAATCCTTAAATACTACGAAAGAAGATGATGGAACGCCGCCTAACCGGCAATCAAGCCAGCGTTAATTTTCTTTCATTGTAATATAAAAAAATAATAATAAGAGAGTGACTTGAGTAATTCTTTACATAAAACAGGTCTCTGATTCACTGCAAAACAAAACTCCGACTGAGAGGCGTGACGTTTTTTTCGTGATATTTTGAGGATTTGAGGGATGAGAAAATCTCGACCACAAAGATCCGATTAATTCCAACGCATTTTAAGGCCAATGTTTCTTCCGACTGTTTACTCCGGAATATGGAGTTTTTCAAATTTTATATTAAAACAACACGAAAAGAAAATTGAAATTAAAATTGTCAATAATAATATACCGGTTTGCACACTTATTTGACATAAAATACCCAACTGAAAATTTCAGCTACTCCTTATTCAACTTGCATATAAATGCAACGTTTTTAGGAGTATCTCCATCGACTAGCTATGGATTTATGGCCTATACTACGAGAAGGATTTATGCTCTATATTACGAGAATTGAACTAATCCCTAAGATCAGGTGAAAATGTCCAACTCCCATATAACAACCATAATCAAGGTCTCTAGAAGAATAGAACTCGTAACCTTTTATTTGAAGCAACTGACTTATTCATTAGGTAATCCATTTGGACATAATTGCAACTAGGGCTGAGCAAAAATATTCGGAATCCGGAATCCGATCCGGTATATAAAATCCGGAAAATCGGATATTCCGTTTTTAAATCGAATCGGATATACGAATCCGAATATTTTAACATAAACCGGATCGGATACGGATACGCTCGGTAATAAAATCCGGATATCCGATATCCGGTTTATTATTTAAAATAAATTAATTAATTACATAATAGCCCGAAAACAAAGAATAATTTGGCCCAAAAAGAGACAAAATAAAGAAAAATAGCCCATTATTCTAATTTGACCCAAATAAAATATATCGGATTGAATTTATATCATTCGTGAAAATAAATTGAGAGATGAAAACAAAATCGAATACGTTACAATCAATTTTTTCAAAAAAAAATTAATCGAAATAAAAAAACCGGATTTCGGATATCCGAAATCCGGATCCGGATTTTTGGATATCCGAAATTCGGATATCCAATTTAAACCGGATCGGATACGGTTCTAGTTTTTCGATATCCGAAAATCCGGATTTGCTCAGCCCTAATTGCAACTAGTTGGAAAGCACGAAAGTTAGCTTTGCTTCGAAGTCACTTCCCACAATTTCTCCGTGACTGGGCTTCTACTTTCATCATTGAGCTTTCCTTTATCATTATGGTGTCCTCATGCGCTTTAGGCGTTACCCAAACAATAGGTCAAGGAAAAGCCATCGTAAATATTTCTTATCATCTATATTATATTTGTTTTTACATTAATGGAAATAGCAAACTGATTGATTTGATTTATAACATGTGTTTATATTTAATATCGCCAATTTTAAATATTCTTTAAAAATATGGTAGATATCTCTTTTATTGAAGGCAAGAAGATATTAAATATAGGTTATTTTTTCTAAGACTTCAAATGCCTTTCGTTCGGCTAAATTATTTTAATTTTTTTTCTATACGATTTTAAAGTTTTTTATACTTATTGTTAATAACGCACACATATTTATATATATGAAGCCTTTTCTCAAATACTGTAAATTAATTTATCATATGTATAGGGCTATAAATGAACCGAGCTCATTTTTTAGTCTCGAGCTCTAGCTTTATATTAAAAAATAATAAAAATATTAAAAAATAGAAAAAAAATAAAAAAAAGCCAACGACAGTGCTCGAGCTCGGCAAATATGAGTTTGAGCTCGACATATCTGAGCTCGAGCTCGTTTTTAACGAGTTCGAACCGAGCTTTAGACGGGCATGTTCGGTCACCTTTCACCCCTACCATATGTGCTTTAGGGCCGATTCTTGTGTTGGAGTGTATAAACACTATCAAACTTGATGTGTTTTGGCAATCGAGTGTTGATTATTGGTTTCTGGTTTGAACTTACTCGATTCCTAACCTAATAGTGAGGCAGAAGATGCGTAACATATATTGCCTCGTGTGTGTGTGTGAGTTTGATGATTTGATCTGGATTGTTGTGGAAATCCCAATGTATGAAATCATTCTATGCTTTTACTTTCATTTAAGAATGTATAATTAGAAGATTGATTATACAGCTGTACATCCGCTTAGCTAGACTCACAACCTATAAACTCTTAGTTTCTCGCACTTAGTTTCTCATAACTGTTTTTTGACAATCAGTTGAATGAACTATTAAAATGGCTGATTCTATTCTTACATAATTTCTCGGTTTTAATCTGTCATATAGTCTCAAAGTCCTCTATATAAAAGTCTTTGTTCGAACATTGTATGTGCAGTCAATGCATCAATTTGATTCTACAATTATTCATAGTTGAAGATCTGTATATGTGCACAAACAATAATCAAAACCGACTTATGATGAAACGAGTCCTACAAATCAAATGCGGTTACCCGAAATAGTTTGTGTTGCATCTGATTTTCGCTTTTGCTTTTCAAAAAACGGAATAAGTATACAACTTGTCTTTATCTGGATTCAAACTCTGATTGTCAGGCTAAAGTCCAAGTCTTTGAATCGAGTCCAGTGGCTGAACTGGATGATCAGTTATCAGGCCCGTAGCTGAAGACGTCGGGGCCTGAAGCGAACATTGATTTCCGGGCCCCAAAACCTTCTTTAAGTAATTTTTTCCATAATGTCTCCCGCTTTACTTGGAGTTGTGCTTCTATTTTCTTTTACTTTTTTCTTTTATAAGATCATGATGTAGTAGATATTTTAATTTCGTTTCTTATACCTAACAAAAAAGAAAAGAGAGATAACTAAGCATGTCACACAACACTGATGGATGCTTAAGTTTTGGTGATTGAGGAAAAATCGGATCGTCGGTACCGAAACCATTACTGAGGACTGGATGTCAGCTGGAGCAAGCCAGTATCGGAGCAACGACAAAACATCTGTCAAGGAGGGAAAAGATGCAGACAGCAGACTGGGAAACATTGAATGCAAGGTTGCGCTGAGTACTGGAGAGGCAAAAGCGGTACGCAGACGCAAAGTCAACACTGAGAGCCGCAGTACCCAAAAGAGGCAAAGAAGTAAATGCGGTAAGAGCGGGCTCAGGCATTCAAATTGCAACGGCTACTTCATGAGCGCAAAGTATAAAAGGCCGAAGAACCTCAAGACGTAGATAGGATTTTGAGAAGCAGTTGTAATCGTTTAGTACAAAAAAAAGCTTTAAGTCTACGTTCTTGAGCGTTTATATTCAAGAGTGAATTTTTAAACAACGGACTGTAAAAAGCTGTTGTAGTTAGATGGTGTATGTTGTACGTTAAGTAAACCATACTTCTACGGTTGCCTTCCTGAGGGAAGAAGGGGAGACGTAGGAGTTCATTAACACTCCGAACTTACATAACAACTTCGGTGTCAAACACAAACACGAACACTAACATATTATTCGGTACTCAGTAGTGATCTCTTCCGCGTCACTGAGTGAATTAATATAAGAACTCAAAATACACATAGTACCGAAACCCTTCGGTACTGAGAGTTAAATACTTAGAAAATTGAGTAGTGTTCATTCACCCCTCCTCTAAACACTACCGAGTACCGACCCGATCCTAACAAGTGGTTACAGAGCAGGTCTTACTTCAATCACACAAGGAGTACCTACAGCAAGATGCCGATGTTCAGTAGAGAAAACTTCCTGGAATGGATGATAAGAATGGCGCACTTATCAGCGCAAAACGAGGATATGAGGGATATTGTCACTGATGGACCTCCCACTCTTCTCAAAATAAATCCAGCGCACGCTAGCGATCCCTTACAACTGCAACAGGTTCCAAAGATCAAAAGTGACTGGACTGACGCTGAAAAGAAGCTTATGAATCCGACAAAGTGGCCAAAGATACATTATTCAAGACCTTGGACACATGAACCTTCAGACAAGTAATGCTGTGTAAAACGGCTGGAGAGGTCTGGCAAAAACTCTGTCAGATCTGTGAAGGGAATGAGCAAACCCGAGAAAATAAACTTGTAGTTTCCATTCAAAAATACGAATCGATCAAGATGAAGATCAAGGAGACCATGGTAGAGTTTGAGGACCGGTTCACCACTATAATCAACGACCTCTCAGCACTTGGGAGAACAATCGAGAACAGAGACATGGCCATAAAAGCCATGACGGCGCTCCCTAGGGAATGGGACGTCAAGACAATGGCCATGAGGAAGGTTAAAGATCTAAGCAAATTACAGCTTCATGATCTTTTTGCCGACCTAAAGACGTATGAATTCAATCTACAAACTCGAATGGAAGAAGTCACGCCAGTGCCACCAGTAAAAGCTCTAGCGGCCGAACTTCAAAGTTCACAGAGGACACGAGCAAAGAGGCGATGACACTCTTCATCAAAAAATTCGGGCGATCATGAAAAGAAATCAGGCCACTTACTCGCCACAGTCGGGTAAGAAAATCACTAAGGATGACTATAACAATAACGCTTGTTTTAACTGTAGGAAAGGCCACTTTATAGCCGATTGCAAAAAGCCCAGAAACGATAAGGGCAAAGAGGAAAACAAGAAAAGATTTCATCGGAAACCGAAGGCCCTTGTAGCTGAAGACAACAAATGGGCAGAAATAGACTCTGACGACTCAGAGTCAGAAGGAGAATCAAGTGATGAGGAAGTCGAGTGTCTGATGCAGATATCGACGAATCTGAGGTATTTGATTTCTCACAACCCGAATTTAGTCACGAGGATCTGGTACAAGCTTTACATGAAATGATTGAGGAGTATCAGAAACTCGCTACTCTAAAGAAAGTAGCGCCAGAAAGGGAGCTCACCATTATCAACACTGAAGAACTCGCAAAAGCTAAAGCTGAAGTGATATATCTGAGAGCCGAAAATGAGCTCCTCAGAGAGAGTTCTATCAAAATGAAGCCTAATTTCCTTTACTTCCGCAAGATGTTTGAATCATGGTCTAAGTCGTCAAGGAAACTCGAGACCTTGCAAGGTCTATCCAAAAATCCTAGCAATGGACGGGTCTAGGATATAGCCCAGAGCCTCTGAATCCCATTCCCTCAACCTCTAAATTTGTTAAATTCGTAAAATCCTCAGAACCAATGGAAAGGACCGAAGTTCGGTACCCATCCAATGAGAGACAAAGCAAATATGAACTAGGTTATAAACCCAGACCCAAGATGCTGCACCAACAATCTCCAACCAACACAATGGGAGTCCATGGGTAAAAGGTCAGTTCCTGAAACTCATGGAAGGATAAACAGAAAACCTCAGCAAAAGTCTTCCGAGTACCGGAACCGATTTCAGGAAAGGTTCGGTACTCAGTACAAACCCTAGAGATCCAAACCCAATAACACTTGACACCTAGATAGGGGGAAGACTCTACCTAGGATGTTCGTAGATCCAAGTACAAGAAGGTACTTCAAGGTTATCCAAATGTGGATACCCAAACACTTACTTGGACATGGACCCAAACAAAAGATGGGTATCATTAACCCACTCATTGCAGGTATATGCTAACGGGATCTGCGAGTCCAACTGGTACTTAGACAGTGGCTGCTGCAAGCAGATGACGGGGAATCGAAAATTGCTCTCCGACATAAAACCATGCACAAGCCAAACTGTCACTTTTGGAGACAATGGGAAATGTAAGGTCATCGATAAGGGTAAGCTTACATATGGCCACTTCACACTAGATAACATAAGTCTTGTGAAGAATCTGCACTACAACCTAATTAGTATAAGTCAATTATGCGATATCAGATACGTGTGTGACTTCAAAAAGGATAGATGCGAAGTCATCGATCCTCTTGGAAAAATGGTACTCATTGGTTGGAGAACCAACGGTACCTACATAGTGAGATGGAAATAACAGTCTGTTACAAAGCCAACTTGCCTGTTAGATGAAAACTCTAAAAGTTGTTGTGGCACAAAAGATTGAACCATCTAAATTTTAAAACTATATCCAAACTAAGCTCTAATGACTTAGTTAATGGACTACCAAAAGTGCATTACTTCAAGGACAAAACATGTATAGCTTGTCAACTTGGCAAGCAAGCTAGATCTACGTTCAAAAGCAAAGGGAAGACAACGTCTAAGCACTGCCTAGACCTACTACATAGGGATCTATTTGGTCCTATACTAATACCCAGCTTAGGAGGAGCCAAGTATACTCCAGTTGTCATTGATGACTACTCAAGATATACTTGGGTATTGTTCCTAAGAACTAATGATCAAACTCGCTCTATGTTGATCAAATTAAAAAAAAGAGTTCAAAATGAGCAAAGCTCTAAGATCAACACGATAAGAAGTGATCGCGGTACTGAATTTCTAAATAATATACTTAACATATTTCTTGAGGAACATGGAATTCGCCATGAGTTATCTGCTTCCAGGACACCACAGCAAAACGGAGTTGCTGAACGAAGGAACCGCACACTTAAGGAAGCATCTAGGACCATGTTAGTGGATGTTGATATCTCTCAGAAATTCTGGGCGGAAGCAGTCAATACCACATGTTATACTCAGAACCGCTCAATGATCTGCAAGAGTCTAGGAAAGACGCCTTATGAAATCTAGACATGGAACGTCCCCTCAGTACGCTACTTCAAAACTTTCGGAAGCTGATGTTATATCCACCTCAACCGGAGTCATCTGTCAGCATTCGAGAATAGAGCAGATAAAGGAATATTTGTGGGATACTCTACTGTAAGCAAGGCCTACAGAGTTTTCAACAACAAGACGATATCTATTGAAGAAGTTGCTCATGACATTTTCGAGAAATCTCAAAAAGAAGACAATTCACCAACAAATATCAATCGTCTAAGCGAGCTCTTAAAAGATGCACACCTAGAGGAATCTAGTGATGAGGATGTTCAGGGTCCAAAACTGAACGAGGAACACAGAGAGATGCTAACAGGGACGATAGATTACTCGTAAGAACAGAGTACCGAACCACCTCCGGTACCCAATTCTGAAGTACCTCTATGAAGCTTAACGCCCATCACAAATCAACTGAATGTAGTACCGGAAGAATCCAGTACCGCTCCCAAAAATATGGGAGATGCACCAAGTGAGGGGAATGCATTAAGTGGAACACGACCCAACTTAATCACCCTTCAGATCTAATAATGGGTGACCCTAAGGCACCAATGAAGACTCGATGATCACTTCAAAATCTCAACCTACGAAGATTGATGAGACGTTAAATGATGATAGATGGGTTGCAGCTATGTAAGAGGAACTGAACCAGTTTGAAAGAAACGAAGTCTGGACCTTAGTTCCTCGTCCCACATAAATGGTAATCGGCACCAAGTGGGTCTTCAAGAACAAAGTAAATGAAGATGGTCTTGTCACGAAAAGCAAGACTAGATTAGTTGCTTAGGGATTCAGACAAGAATAAGGCATCGACTACAACGAAACCTTTGCCCCTGTGGCCAGGCTAGAGGCAATAACGATCTTACTAGCCTACGCAGCTTACAAGGACTTCAAAGTATATTAGATGGATGTCAAGAGCGCCTTTCTAAATGGAGTATTGTCTGAAGAAGTATATGTAGCTCAACCTCCTGGCTTCGAAGCTCATGAGAAACCGGACCATGTGTACAAGTTAAAGAAAGCTCTTTATGGTCCAAAGCAAGCCCCCAGAGCTTGGTATGAGACACTTACCGGATTTCTTGTTGATCACGGTTTCACCATAGAAGTTGTCGATAAAACCTTGTTTCGATTCACCAAAGGGGAACACTTCTAGCTGGTACAAATCTATGTAGATGACATAATATTTGGCTGCACAGACCCAAAGCTTTGTAAGAAAGTGTCGAAACTCATGCAAGACAAATTCGAGATTAGTATGCTAGGGGAACCGAATTTCTTCCTAGGGCTTCAAGTCAAGTAAATGAGTCAAGAAATATTTATAAGTCAACAAAAGTACACTCTAGATCTACTAAAGAAATTTGGACTTGAGGATTGTTCATCAGCAACAACTCCCATGAGCTCATCCATTAAGTTCCACAAAGACGAATCCGGTACTAAGGTAAAAACAACCAAGTATCGAGGACTCATTGGGTCATTGCTGTATCTAACAGCAAGCCAACCAGACATCATGTACAGCGTACGTCTCTGCGCTCGGTTTCAATCAGACCCAAGACAGAGTCATTACATAGCTGCCAAATGTATTCTCAAGTAAGGGTACGACCAACGTAGGACTATGGTACCCTAAAGACTCTTCGTTCTCACTGTACGGCTGCATGGATGCCGATTATGTTGGTTGCAAGCTGGATAGAAAAAGCACAAGTGGCACATGTCAGTTTCTTGGAGATAGACTGATTTCTGGTTCACCAAGAAACAGACCTCAATTGCCACATCAACAGCTGAAGTCGAATATCTCGCTGCTGGTAGTTGCTGCTCATAAACACTTTGGGTACAACATCAACTTAAGGATTATGGGATAAACGAGTCAGAGACACCCATATATTGCGATAACACAAGTGCGATCGCCATATCACAAAATCCGGTACTCCACTTAAGGACTAAGCACATTGACATCAGACATCACTTTATCCGTGATCATGAAATAAAGAAGGATGTCCGCTTGGAGCATGTACGAACTGAACAACAAGTGGCGGATATATTTACAAAGCCACTTCATGATGCCAACTACGTTATCTTCATAAATGCTCTTGGCCTACTTGACTTATCAAGCAGCTGACCGCTAAAACAGGTCATACTTGTGTTTGAGTACCGGAGACGATAGTCCACGAAAAAGAGGCTCATAGAAAACTGAGGTTAAATGAGTAGTACCAATTCAGGGGGAATTTTCGGCACTCATCAAGGGAGAATAATCATCTGACAGCTTCTCAATACCGAAAACAAGAGTACGAAACTAGTTTAGTTCTCCATAAATGAGGTAACCAGGTCTGAGACACATGCTGTCTGTCCGAGAAATTTTCTCAAAGTAGTCAAATTGTCTGACAGCATTAAATGTTGTCGCATCACTTTATCCCGTCCATTTACCTCTACTTATACGCATGAAACGTCCACTTATCATTTACGTTTCTTGAATCTTCTAAACCCTAAATCTCAAACGCTCTTAACTCCCAAATCCCAAATCTTCAAACCTTCAAACTTTAACCCAGAAATCTTAAACGGCCGCTCAAACTTCAAAATCTCTACACAAATCCCTCAGAAATCATAAGGGTGGCCGTAAAAGTTGATGTCCGGGAACTCATGGGTTCCAGCGACGGCGAAGTCCACCAAATGGCGTCGAGCATCATGGACGCCGGCCTGGCGACGTTTCTGGACAGCGAACGTGAAATCTTCACAGATCACATTCGCGAGTTCATCGCCAACGTCATCTTCTCGTCGGGCACTCAGATCTTCAGTCGCGTCCAAAATCGCGACATAGAAGTCACGAATGAGTGGTTTGTCGAAGAGTTCGATCTGCCAAGAAAGGGACCGACCAATCTTCGTGAGGCCATAGGCGACATGCGCGAAGATCTTAAGCCAGACATGTCCCTGAGCGGAGACACCTTCAAAGACTCCGATAAAAAGGCGGTACTAAGCCCATGTACCGTCTTCTCCACGATATTGTGGCGAAAGGGCTGCTTGGGAAGGTTGGAGCATTTGATATGCTCACGGGTGAGAAGTTAGACGCAATGATGGCCATTCTCACCCATACCGACGTGGACTGGGGCACCATCGTCTTCAGTGCCTTCCAAGCCACCGTCCGCGTTAAGTCCAGACTGATCAAAAACTTCGGTCCCCAACTCACCCACATTCTGAAGAAGAAGAAGATAGAGGGGGACCTATTCCGCAACTTAGCCCGACGAGACTACCTCTCCGAAGAGCGAGTGACCAGCCTCTACTCGGTACTGCAGGTAGCTTTGCCTTCTCCATCAAAGGGGACGAAAAGAGCGGCTGCCACTAAGTCTGAAGCCAAGGCACCAGCCGCGCAGCCCAAGAAGAAGAAGGTTGTCGCCCCCAAGGAGAAGACATTGGTTGTAATCTCACAGCCAGAATAGGAATCTGTGCCTCTTCAGACTGTGCCAGGTCCGATGCTAGCATAAGAGCCCGCTGATGAAGAACCAACCTCTCCAGTTCTAACGGACATCCTCCGTAGCCTCACTGGAAATGGAGAGGGCATGAGACGAGAAGCCGAAACTTGTTTTCAGAGTGAATCTACTCTGGTGGTTCCAAAAGGGGGTCAAGTCGATGTAACTTCCCCCAAAGAGGTCCCAGTACAGCCAGCACCAGCCGAGGACCGACCTGAGGCGGTTGCCCGGACAGCAATTCTGGGCATCGTCATCAAGGAACCCACCGCGACGCCATCCAAGAAAAGGAAGCGCACAAGTGGGAAAGAAAAGATGCCTCACTCCAGCCGTCGTCGTTCTTCCTACACCAACACGATCATGAGCGTCGTCGAAGCTCATCTTGAAGAAACAAGACCGTGGCTCTTCAAGACATTGAAGAGTGATCGAACGTACGAGTCGGGATGGCACTAGCCCACTTCTCCAAACGCACAGGCAGCGGTGACATGGCCATCGAGACCCGAATGCTGGACCGCCTTGGATTAGAGTCACGTATAGCCCTAATCCAAAGTCGAGAACTGTTAGAGGTGCACACTCGACTGCACGAGATCATCCGTCTGCTTCAACAATGAGAAACAGCCTTTGACCCCAACCACAAGGAAGCCAGACGCGAAACAAAGATACTCAAGCAGCTTCGGGCAGAGGTTGCAAACCTGTAGTCGAGGATGGGGATTATACGGGCTGAGCTACAGATACGGGGACCCTCAGCTCCGTAGCGCTGAGTACTTACGGAACCGGAAGGGTAGGGACATCCTAGACGCCATCTGGGAGTCCTCAAGATCAACTTTCTACACGCCACATATCTCCGTTTCCAGCTTCTCCAAGGGAAACCACCTCGGTTCTCCCTAGTACGGCCAGTGAAGCAGAACCTGCTCCACTTCTGCAAGAGGCCATCTTGAGCTTGCCATGGGTCGACGAAGCCCCTCAACAGCAAAGCCCAGCACCGGTTGTTGAAGCTTCGGCCCCGTCTTCGCCTCCGTCGACGTCAGCGGTCCAGCTACTCCTTACCTATCAAGAGGACGTCGATGGTGCTCCCAAATTGCCTTCGGTCCATGAAGAGCAAGGAGCACCAGAGGCCGGTACCAGTGCTCCACCAGCTGCAGCGGTCACCCCACCACCACAAGCGTAGAATCAAGATCAGGAGGTGACGCAATCACCGCAGCCCCTTGCGTTCGCACCCTCCTCATCTCGCCCGCACTATGGACTCCCTCAACACAGCTCGCGTGGAGTCATTTATGTACGGCGCACCGATCGGGAGCTCAGCAAGATCAAGCACAAGCTGAGAGACTCCAGAAAGTCCTCCAAAAAAGTGCTTCAGAAGATGGACACGATCGCTGCCAGTCTCAGGTGGAGCTGAGTGTTGGCCTCCCCGAAGTCCGGGAGAGTGTGTCGGATGAGATCAAAGTTCTCTCCGCACAACACGCTGCAATCGTCGAGCATATGTCAGCTCAAGGCAATACCGGATCGGTGATTGCCAAAAAGGGGGAAGGACAGAGAGTGAAGAAAAGCGCCGGTGAAAGCGCTAAGGCTGGTATCACCAGAGAGCAACAAACACCAACACCGGCTGCGGCTCCCGAGTCCTCAACAGCAGTACCAGCTCCGATACTGCCAAGGACTTAGATCGGAGAATCATTAACAACGGCTTTGTACCAAAGCGCGAGGTACACGGATAACAACGAAGAGAGAAACAAAGTCCTCACGCTGGTAATATCGGATCAAGATCTCCCGCCCGTACGCCGACAAGGTAGAGTAGAAGCTGAAGTTGGAGCGCTCGAGCGAATCTACCACCCAACCGGGCTAAGAGACATCGCAGCCTCTCTCACAGAAGATCAGCTAGGTGAAGTCGTCCGGCTTCACGACATCAAAAGAATCTCATACGCCAAGGCGATCACTCAAAAGGAGTTTGCCAAGATCGCCATGGAGAAGGAGAAGAGAAGCTGAGGACCGGACAGAGTGCTCTCTGGTGAGCCTGACCTAGGTTTTGCCAATCACCAAAAAGGGGGAAATTGATGGATGCTTACGTTTTGGTGATTGAGCAAGAACCGGAATCGTCGGTACAGAAACCACTACTGAGGATGGGATGCCAGCTGGAGCAAGCCACTACCAGAGCAACGACAAAGCATCTATCAATGAGGGACAGGTGCAGACAGAAGACTGGGAAGCATTGAATGCAAGTCTGCGCTGAGTACTGGAGGAAAGCAGAAGACTTTCCCAAAGAGGCAAAAGCGGTACCCAGACGCAGAGTCAGCACTGAGAGCCGCAGTACCCAAAAGAGGCAAAGAAGTAAATGCGGTAAGAGCGGCCTCATGCATTCAAATTGCAACGACTACTTCAGGAGCGCGAAGTATAAAAGGCCGAAGAACCTCAAGTCGTAGATAGGATTTTGAGAAGCACTTGTAATCGTTTTGTACGAAAAAAAGGCTTTAAATCTACGTTCTTGAGCGTTTATCTTCAAGAGTGAATTTGTAAACAAGGGACTGTAAAAAGCTGTTGTAGTTAGAAGGTGTAGGTTGTATGTTAAGTAAACTATACTTCTAAGGGTGCCTTCATGAGGGAAGAAGGGGAGACGTAGGAATTCATTCTCCGAACTTCCATAAACAACTTCAGTGTCAAACACAAAACAGAAACACAAACACTAACATACTATTCGGTACTCAGCAGTGATCTCTTCCGCTCACTGAGTGAATTAAGTATAAGAACCCAAAATAAACATAGTACCGAAACCCTTCGGTACTGAGAGTTAAATACTTAGAAAAATTGAGTAGTATTCATTCACCCCCCTCCCCCCGTCTAAACACTACCGAGTACCGATCCGATCCTAACAAACACAATTAATGTATCAATTTGAAACAAAGATGACGTATTTATATAATATTATTGGAAGTGAGAAAATAATCTTTAAGTCTAAAGATTAAAAAATAATCATATTTAGTTGAGTTTCATTCAATCATCCATGGAACACATAATAGCTTTAGAATGCAAAGAGATATATAAGAAATAAAAACTGTACACAAAAAAAGCCACTTACAATTGATGAAAATCTTCAAAAGATTGTATTCAAGCTAAATTGTTTCACTATGACGAGAACTAAGATAAAGATATTTGAAAAAGAAAAAATTGTGCAAAATAGTTAAAATCGCGTGTTGGTTTTTGAGGATTTTAGTTTTCTTTAATTTAAATTTTCCTTGAAGTTTGATCAACAAAATAAAAATATTCCCTCATTCTCATTCCCATCTCACCTAAGTTATATAATCACATGACATTTTCTATATTCACTGTCCAATCACTAATTTTCGGCCATACTAAAATAATATAATTTCGGCCTACTCTATATATATATTGTATGAAAAATATTATACCCCCTCCAAAGCTGGGCCCGAGGCGAAGCACTGACCTTGCATAAGCTACTGCCCAATCAGTTATGTTGTCCCATAGTGTCGATAAAAATGAAAGCAAAAGCAGTTGTTCTGACGAGTGAAGTCCCATTTTGGATAGTTCGCTTCAGTTGGTTTCGATTTAATTTTGATTTCAGTTTAATTTTTATATCACCAAAATTGATATCAATCCGATTTTATTCGTAGATGATCTTTAACAATGTATAAACTAAAAATAAAGCAATACTAGTTCTAATAAAGATATTCACTTTATATTAATTAAATGGGATAATTATTAATTTGGTCCCTCACTTATCAACCTATATCAGTTTTAGTCCATCGAAAATACACATCATCAAATCAATTTTTAAACGTCAATCAATGTTAGTCCTTGCCGTTAACTTTGACCGGGTGACCGTTAAAACTAATGAATTGACCGCTAGATGCTTTAAATATTATGAGAAAGAAAATTAGCTTAAATATAAAAATAAAAATAAAGAATGACATTAAAATAAAAAATGAAAAACATAATTTAAAAACAAAGTTAAATTTAAAAATTTTAAAAATAATCAAAATTAAAAATAAAAAAATTAAAATTGAATAAAAATAAAAATAAAATGAAATTATAATTAAAAAATGGTTGCTCTACTTCGTCGACAATATCAACGTTCTGACGCGACGGGCGACATTGAAGGAGGCCGATGAGGAGCTGTTGATCACTCTGCAGGGGAGAAGACTGATGGAGAGAGTTTCTTTGAGAGAGAAGATTGATCGTGGAAAAAACTGCTTTTTTAATTTTAATTTAATTATATATTTTAAATTTTAATTTTGGTTTTTATTTTAGTTATATATTTGTTAATTTTAATTCCTTTTTATCTTTTTTAATATCTAAATGAATTTCTTTTTTTAATATATAAGACCTCTGACAGTCAATTCCATTAGTTTTGAGGGTCAATACGGTCAAAGTTGACGGAAAAGACCAACATTGATTAACGGTTAAAAACTGAGGACTTATATTGATGAGGTGTGTATTCAAGGCACTAAAACTGATATTGACTAATAAGTAAGGGATCGATTAGCAGTTATCCTTCATTAAATAATGGCTTAAATGTATTTTTAGTCTGTATCTTTTAGGGGGTGGTATTTTTACTCCAACTAAATTAAGGGTGTCAATTTTAGTCCCCTAAGTATCAAAATTGAAGCAATTTTAGTCATATTAAGTCAAGGGTGGCGATTTTACTCCCGTAAGTATAAAAACTAAAGCAATTTAGAATTGTTAAACACATAAACTTAATTTCAGTCCAAAGTTTGACGGTGAAAATGGAGACTTGGACCAAATTTAATTTATTTTTCCTCCAATTAAGCGTCACATCATAAGTACATAAGTAAATAATTAAAAACAATAATTAACTAATAAAATATAATTAAACAATAGTCTTGCATCTTCGACGTCAGATTCCAGATTGTAATTAGGTTTATGGGTTAATTGTCCAAAAATTGGTTAATTTTGATAGCCACAAGATTAAATTGCCACATTTAACTTAATGGGACTAAAATTGCTTCAATTTTGATAGTTACGGGACAGAATTGCAATCCTTAACTTAACGGGACTAAAAATACCACCCTTAATTATTTTTTATTATTTAATTATTATTTTTTAATTCGTCTTTTATTGTTTATTTGGGCTACCTCCATAATAGTTTAAATTAATCCTTTATAATGATATTATGACCAAACGGGCCCATAGTCTAGAACTCTGATTAAAGCTAACCCTAGATGGGATTACTTATGAAGCCCAATCCATATTTTACCCGGACCAATTTAAACTTAACTCACCTGAAAAGTGAAAACGGAATTTCGAGCCTTAGAAAACCCTAGGTTTTGTTCCGATTGCGACGACTCTGGTATCGTCTGAAGCGTACGAGACGGAGGTACGTGTCTCCCATCTATAAAAGTTTAGGTTTTGGACTTGTTGTTTTCGAGCAATGTTATCTTATACCTTGATTCGGGCGAACCGCTAATCGAACCAGGCTGGGATTTTTCGCCCAGGGTTACCATAGATTGACGAGTCGTTGGACGTTTAGCTTGTATCTGCACACCGGTATGTCGTAGGGTTTGAAGTTTGATGAAGCCTGGTGCTTGAAAGTGTTTTGTTCTTGTTATTTGTTGGATGGAAAAAAATGGGGTTATCGATTTCTTAATTCGCTAATCTGCGACTCCGTGACTGAAAACTGGATTCTTATTCTGCATATCTTAATTTCGTTCAGTTTTGGACCTAGATTTCTGAAGATAATTAGGAGATAAAAGTACTGAATGGTTAGTTACTTCATTTCTTGCAATTTGAAGATGGTGTATATATATCTTTGGTCAGTCATGAAATCTACCATCTACTGACTAGTTTTGCTTATATTTGTTGTGGTACTTATTTGATGAATAACACATACCCCATTTATAATGTGGCGAGGCAAAAGTGAGCGGTACATATTAAGTATGTAAGTGGTCACGGGTTGAAATAATTGCTCGTTATACTTCCAGTGAACACAAACACACAACACAGGGTGAACACACACACACACCCCCTATAAAATAGTGAGTGCAGGCAATATTTTTTTTGAATGGTTCCTTTGGTGGTGTATATGTATGTATATACTCAATATTTTTGCATTCTAAGTATTCTTACTGGAGCTCAGCTACTTGGTGTTTGCTGCAACTTACATCGAGTTACCGGGGCCTCTAATTGTACTGATGAAAAACAAACTCCCCCGTCCAATATTTGGACCCAACATTGAGGTTGCGTTAAATGCATTCGTTGTTTTTGCATACGGATGCAGCTTATCAAATGCCTGATAATAAGGCTGGATTTAGTATAACGCCATATAGATTCTGTTTTACGACCATTATTGGAACTCTACAAACTAATTATAGAGAACCTTGTATGTATAATTTTCCAGACCATTTTACCTGGTAAAACTTGTTAGAAGGTGTATGTATACCTAGCAATAGGAAACTTTGTTGATTCTCACCACATAATTGCTCTATTGATGATAGATGCCAAGCGTATGGACAAATATGAGCTTTGCAATCATACATAGGGGTCTAAAATTGGAGTTGGAGAAATCAGTGTGGAACCTTTGGTATATTTATAATTGGACATTGGTTGCTCACTCTCAGAAGAGACATTCATCTGAAAACTATTAGAGGATGTGAAGTCCTATTTGAATTCAATATAGAATAGCTCTGGAGTATCATGGAGCACATGAGCTGCTGGAGCTTTTGGAGCACCGCTTTTCTCATGGATTGCTCTCTTGGTTTGCTTCACATGTTTCATTTCTTAAGTATACTATCATGAAACTTTCGAGGCAGTAACTGAAAATGGGCAGCTCTTTTTGACTTGAATCAATTATTGGCTTCAACTTGGCTCTCATTACTGGGATTTCTCATCTTTTGCAGCCCACTGCAACCAACATGAGTGGTCGTTTTTCCCGGACAATATACGTTGGCAACCTTCCTGGTGATATCAGAGAATCAGAGATTGAAGACCTGTTTTACAAGGTTTGTGCTGAACATTCATTACAATTTGGTTCAAACATTGCCATTCATTACTTTTTTATCAAAAGCTTGTGAAATGGTTGATTGACTGAAATTTACTTTTGCGCAGTATGGTCGGATATTAGATATTGAATTGAAGGTTCCTCCACGTCCTCCTTGCTATTGTTTTGTTGAGGTACTTTGCTTTTACTTCTTGTACAATGTAATTAAACCTGTGCATTCCTTGTGTTAATTTTATTAATTGATTACAATAGACGAGATATATGCTTGTAATTTCGAAAATTATTGGTATATAGTTTGAGAGTTCGCGGGATGCTGAAGATGCTATCCGGGGAAGAGACGGATTTAACTTTGATGGCTGCCGTTTGAGGGTGAGAGCAGTGAAGAGCTTTATTTCAATCTACACGTCTTATGTATTTATGTTTTTTTTGGCAATTGGTTTTTAGCTTTACTCTCGAAAATTGCCTACTTTATTCAGGTTGAACTTGCTCATGGTGGCAGAGGTTCCTCTTCGAGCAATCGCCGTGGTGGTTATGATGGTGGCAGAAGCGGCGGCGGCGGCGGGGGCCGTCATGGACCTTCTCACCGTTCTGATTATCGAGGTGCTTATTTCGATGCTTTGAGTTCGTTCATCCCGTTGTTGGATGTTTTCCTTTTAACCCATGTTTTTGTTCTATAGTTATTGTCCTTGGGCTCCCTTCTTCTGCCTCTTGGCAAGACCTGAAGGTAAGTAGAACAATGAAATTTTTGTTACTTGATATTGTGTCACTTACTCCCTCGTTCATGTCTTCATTTAATGCTTTCAGGATCATATGCGGAAAGCTGGTGATGTCTGTTTTGCCGAAGTTTATCGGGACCGCGATGGTAATTTTTGAATCATTATAATGGTTTACTTTATTGAGACCTTGTGTTTCCGTAGTTAATCAATTTGCACATTTATACATAATTATGATTATGGACTACGTTTCTTGTGCCTCACTCCTTTCTTTTCTTACTGTATCATTGAATGTTATCAACAAAATATTATACTTGGATTTCCTGAAGTGGTTCATTGCTGGTCTTTGGATATGTGCAGGGACTTACGGCGTGGTGGATTATACTAACTACGAAGACATGAAGTACGCTGTAAGTGAACAGCTTATTGTTGAGTTTGTTATTATAGCTCTCCCAACGCAACTTTTTTTTCATGTTTTTTGTCACCGGTTTTTTATCACCGGTTTTTTCCAGATTCGGAAGCTTGATGATACTGAATTCAAAAACCCGTGGACCAGATCTTATATCCGGGTTAGTTAGCCTCCTATCTTTTCCTTCTCATCCATTTAAACCAGTTAATAACTGCAACAGAAAAAAAAATTCATTTCAAACTAGTAAATATTACATAAATTGATTTATTAATTCGTCAATGAATTTTTTTTTTATTAAATTTTTCTGGGTCATGCATATTTGGGGTTTACAGGTGAGGGAACACAAGGGCAGCCCATCGAGGAGCCGGAGCAGGAGCCGCAGTAGAAGCAGAAGCCCTAAGAGGAACAGAAGGTGAACAAACTCTCAACTCTTCGCAAAGTTTTTCTTGTTTCTATAATGTGTATGTATGCTCCTCCTTAAGCCAAGAAATTAGCAGCTGATGTAAAAAGTGATTGAATCCTCGTTTCTTTCAGTACAGCAGCTCGATCCATTTCGAGGTCCCGTTCTGCTTCCCCTGCCAAACCATCAAGGTAATTTTGTTAGTTATTTAATTATGAATCATCACAGATATTAATCGTCCGCTTCTGAAAACTGTATATGGGACTTAAAATGAGCAGAGCCATGTCAAAGTCACGATCAAGGTCTCCATCAAAATCTGCTTCTCCCCTTCCGGTAAGAGTTAACAGTTTAAGCCAATACTCCAACAATTCATGCTAATTTTGCTAAGACACCTACTACCTACTTGTAAATTTCAGTAATAATTCATTCTCACAGCAATATCAATTATGTATGAGTTTCGTTTTATTATTATTATACAACAAGGAACAATAAAACTCATCCACAAACTCACTGTTTTTAAACTGAAACACCGAGACCTCTTCGTTGTTGCTCTCCTCGTTCATGTAGTAGTACATGCTTGTGTTTGTGTGTGATATTGTTATATTAAAAATTTTGCACAGATAAGATAGTTACCGCTAGTGCTAATTGACCACATCTTGATGAAATTTCTATGATGAAAAAAAAATTCCGTTGCAGTCTAAGTCGGGCAGCCCTTGAGGGACCAGCCGATGCAGAGCCCTTTTGCAGGATGTGGCTTTAGAGCAATCATAGTATGAATTAGTTAAGGCGAGTTTTTATTTTATGCTGTGTTTCAAACTTGAAGAATTCATATGTTTGTTTGGGATTGTGTTAGACTTGTCGTGGGCTTTTAGTACCTTTTGCTTTGAATCTTCGATTAGACTACTCAATCTTGATTTTTAACTAAAGCCCTTGTGCTAATTCGTGTTCGAAATTCGAATATATGACGCATCGGGTATTATATAATGTGAGGTAGTAAAACAACGTTTCATCTAAACTGGAACCGTAACCAGGGCTCTCAAACCGTGAACAGTAGTCGGTTTGTATTTTTTTTTTATCTAAATGAAAATAGCTTTAGATTATATCCTTGTTCCAACTGAAAATTGTAGTTTTCGGTTTGAGGTGGCGGCTTTCGACACTTCAAATTTTTTTTATTATAATTTTATTTTAAAAAAACTTCAACAAAATAGCGAAACAATTAAAATGATTAGAATATAGGGTGGTTCATACTGAAGAATGGTTCTGTTACGGACTCGTTGATCCCTGAATATTATTATAGGCGGGAGCGGAAATGTAACTGTTCGGACAAATATAGCTAGCTATTCGGCTATTCGCTTTCACTTTTTTATTTGTAATTTATGATGAGGATCAAAACGTTGGGTTAACCGCGTTCATTGTTCAACATCGGTGTTTATCGTTAGTTAGACCGGAGGTTCAAACTAGGGCTGAAAACGAGCCGAGCCGAGCCCAAACATGGCCAGCTTGAGCTCGACTCGATTAAGTGTAAAGTGAGTTCCGGTTCGAGCTCGATCAAACAGTAAAAATCGAGGCTCGAGCTCGGCTCGATAACCTCGAATCAATATTATAATAATATTTTTGTGAAATAATATTATATTAATATATATATATATAAAATAAAATAAAAAATAATTAAAAAAAATAATTTAGGCTCGATAAGCTCGACGAGCTATCGAGCCCAAATTATTCTATAAATTTAGCTCGAGCTCGGCTCAATAACTAATGAAGCCGGTTCGAGTTCGATCAAACTCGAACTCAAATCGAGCATTGACCAAGCTGATCGCAAGCAGCTCGGTTCGTTTTCACCCATAGTTCAAACCACGATGGTTCATAACTTTTTCTTAATGGAAATTTAGAAGTTTTTTTAAAAATAATTATAATTGATTCAACTTACGTAGCACAAAATACTTTACATAATAAAAATATAAAATACAATTCGCCATGTATCCTGGTAGAGGGCGATGAAAGATTACAACGTTCTTTTATCTTATCACTTCTCCTTGTTTTTAATGAACAACCATGGGCGGACCAAGCATCCAGTGTCTGGGAGTGAAAGCTTGTTCACAACCCAGCCCACCCAATGCAGCCCAGCACAAATGAAGGCGTTAAAATAAAAAACAATAAAAACAGAGGCTTAGCATTAGTCAAATTCTAGGGGCTAATTTAACAAAAGTCATTCATTTCTTAAATAAATAAAAAAAAGGGAGTGATTTTTATGTTTTTAGACAAAAGGGACTCACTTAATTAATAGATCATTAACTTTATAACTTAATTTAATTAGATTTTATTAATTCGTTTTTTATTTATTTTATTATATTAGCTCTCTCAACCGATTTTACGGGCAAAATCTCATATCAAAACAGAAAAAACTCGATCGAAGCTCTCACACGCATTCTCCATACTCTACTACGCATTTGATCGCCCAACAAAGATCCATTGCTTGAGTAAGTTTGATCTATGCTTTCTCTTATATTTTTTAATGTGGATTTCTTTTTCTTATCTAACAAATAGTCGAATTATTAACATGCATTTCACGTATATTATGTAGTTTATATCATGGGTCGATCTTAATTATACTTGCATTGGCATGGGATTCGCCAGATTTTGAGAATTTGATGTTGAAGATTCATCTGGATCGTCATTTGTTCGTGATATTCGAGTTCGAATAATGTTATTCAAACTCGAATAACTTGCTATTTGGGTTCGAATAGAGCTATTCAAACTCGAATAGAGTTATTCGAACTCGAATACGACTCTATTTGGGTCCGAATACAGTTATTCGAACTCGAATAAGCTTCTATTCGGGTCCGAATACAGTTATTCGAACTCGAATACACTTCTATTCGGATCCGAATACAGTTATTTAAAGTCGAATAAGCTGCTATTCGGTTTCGAATACCACACTATTCGAACTCGAATATCTTATTGTTGAATTCAAAATATAAATATCTCGAATTTTGTACATTTATACATCATATTTTTAACGACCTTCGTATCAACGCAGGTCATGCCGACAAGCATCATTGTTAAGTACGACGGAGAATGGGAAGTCGGATGTGATAACAAATATAGATGGCGTCCAAGGTCGCCTTCGAGTAAGAACATGCGGCCTATAGGCTTCAAAGAAGATTGTTGTTCATTGGATGATCTACTAGACGAAATATACATGTGTATTGATGTAAGCGGAAAACCAGGGTTGAAATTGAGTTATCAACCATGCTTAAGGGGTTGTGAAGACGGTGCTCCATGGTATATAATGAACGATGGCGAATTGAAGGGGTATATCTATTTAGGGGGTCCAATGGATAGACCAATTCTCCATGTAGAAATCGAGCACCCAGTCAATCTTTGCACTCAAACTATTGCCGCTGAAGTCATTCCTCAACTGGAAAATGTAATAGCTAGCCCGTCTCACCATGATGAATTTTTCGACCGTGTTATCAACCATGAGGAGAATTGTATGGATGAAGAGAACTATGAAGCAAACGTTGTTAGTACCCACCGAAATGTGGAAATCAGTTTTGAGAACGTCGATGAAGAAATCTTATTGATGAATGATGAGACTAATGAGAACAATGCGGAGGAAAATGCAGTAATTCCAAGTGATAGGTATTCCTTTACAGACGGTTCTACAATGCGCGTCGGTGATGAATTTGAAAACAAGAGCGCCGCAAAAAAGAAGATTGAAAAAGTTGCTTTAGATGGATCCTTCACCACTAGGAACATCAAATCTACTCGGTCGATATATGCCGTTAAATGCAAAGAGGAGGGATGTACTTGGAGGATATGGACATCACAAATAAAGAAACGTCCGTATTTTCGATTCGTACGTATTGCAACACTCATACATGCGATCTGGCAAATAGGAACTCAAGACTCACTCGGGCCTCTTCATATTCGGTGAGCGAGATGTTGCTTGAATCTTTTCAGGGAGCTACAAGTACGCCAACGCCTAAACTAATCCGAACTATGATGAGAAATCGAGGGATCGAAGTTTCATATTTCAAAGCATGGAAAGGAGGTATTTTAGCCCTAAATGCATTGAAAGGTGACCCGGAGGAGAGTTACAAGTTATTGCCATCTTACTTGTCGATGGTGAAAAGAACGAATCCAGGCAGCATAGCAAGTTTGTGCGTAGACGATGAACGGCGATTTAAATATGTATTCTTGTCACTTGGTGCTTGTATTGTGGGATATCGACAGATGAGGAAGGTTGTATGCATTGACGGGACTTGGTTGAAAGGAAAGTATAATGGCACCTTACTCATTGCATCGGCCGAAGATGGAAACACCCATCAGTATCCCTTGGCATGGGGCATCGTCGACGTAGAGTCAACAGATTCATGGTCATGGTTTCTGAATGAACTCTTGGCGGTAGTACCCGATGAGGAAGACCTCGTGATTGTCTCTGATAGGCATCGAGCAATCAAAGCTGCCGTTGAAAACACTTACAGGCTTGCACATCATGGTCATTGTATCTGGCATCTCTCACAAAATATGAAAGTTCACTCTAAGAAATCGGGTGCAACCGAGATGTTCATACGCATCGCAAAAATCTACAAGCAATGCGAATTCGATTCAGAGTACAATGAATTTAAGGTAAGATTTCCCGAAGCATATAAGTATTTGCAAGTAACGGATAGTGAAGACCGATGGAGTCGAGCTTACTCTCCCGTGTCTCGCTACAACATTATGACGACGAATGGAGTGGAATCAATTAATGCAAGACTCCGTGAAGAAAGAAAGCTTCCCATCATTGCGTTGTTGGACTCTATACAGAGGATGACGTGTGATTGGTTTTCAAGATATAGAGCAGCATCAATGCAAGCCACTACGCAGTTTACCCCTAATGTAGAAAGATTAATTCGTGAAAGGTTTGCGGTAAGTCAGGGGTATGAAGTTTCTGAAATAGAGCCGGTTGAGTATGATGTTAGATCCGCTGGGCGTCGTGCTGTTGTTAATTTGGAATTGAAGTCGTGCACGTGTAGAGTATTTGACATCGACAGGATTCCTTGTGCGCATGCGATCGCAGCAAGTTTGCGAGCAAACACATCTTTCTATCCATTATGCTCAGACTACTATTCTGTCCTGACGTGGCAATTCGCTTATTTCGAACACATTTATCCGGTTCCCGATCAAAGTGAATGGCACATGAACGAGGAAAATTTGGTGTTGCCACCTCTTATCGTGGTAAGACGTGGTCGGAAAAAGGAAAGGAGATTTTCCTCGGTGGGTGAGTTTAGCCGTAAAAATTGATTATCTTGTTATTGTTTATTTTGTGTAACTGTTTTGATGGATTATGGATGTTGTATGGACTTAGAGCGAATTGTTTAATGTACTGATATTTTCTTATAGCATAAGCTTCTGGAAATACTATTGCTATTCGAGTTCAAATACAAGTTATTCGGGTTCAAATACAAGTTATTCGGGCTCAAATAATATTTATTCGAGTTCATATACTATCTATTCGGGTTCAAATAAAAAATTTAATTAATCGAATAATTATTTAACTATCTATTCGGGCTCATATAATGCTTATTCGAGTTCATATACTTCCTATTCGAGTTCAAATACAGGTTATTCGGGCTCAAATACTTAAAATGTTTAATCTTCGACATGAGATTAAAATTAGTTATTTATGATTATAAAAAATACGTAACTGTTAGTTAAAAAAGGTATTTCGTATTCGAGTTCAAATATATGTTATTCGGGTTCAAATAGAAGTCTTTCGAGTTCGAATAGTATCTATTCGAGTTCAAATATATGTTATTCGGGTTCAAATAGAAGTGTTTCGAGTTCAAATAGTTTCTATTCGAGTTCAAATAGTATCTATTCGGGTTCAAATAAATTTTTTTATTAATCGAATAATTTTTTTATTAATCAGAGACTAAAAATTAGTTGTACAACAATCTTAGGATAATGTCATTTCATGTTAAGGATGCAATAGTATATTAAAAATGAAACCATCCCAAAAGGTCGATTGATAATTTAACCACGTCAAAGTTAGACAACTAATTTTATTGTTTTAAATGTTTGTCTTCAATCACCTAAAATAAACTTTCGTGTATCAATTGTATCAAATTTCGAATCGCTTCCATCGACCAACACGAATGCAATTTCTACCTACTTAAAATGTTTAATCTTCGACATGAGATTAAAATTATTTTATGATTATAAAAAATACATAATTGTTAGTTAAAAAAGTATTTCGTATTCGAGTTCAAATATTTCTATTCGAGTTCAAATATATATTATTCGAGTTCAAATACAAAATATTCGGGTTCAAATACATGTTATTCGGGTTCAAATACAAGTTATTCGGGCTCAAATAATATTTATTCGAGTTCATATACTATCTATTCGGGTTCGAATAGTATCTACTCGGGTTCGAATAGTATCTATTCGGGTTCGAATAGTATCTATTCGGGTTCAAATAAATTTTTTTATTAATCGAATAATTTATTTAATTTTGAATCAGAGACTAAAAATTAGTTGTACAACAAACTTAGGATAATGTATTCGGACTCAAATACTTAAAATGTTTAATCTTCGACATGAGATTAAAATTAGTTATTTATGATTATAAAAAATACGTAACTGTTAGTTAAAAAAGGTATTTCGTATTCGAGTTCAAATATTTCTATTCGAGTTCAAATATATGTTATTCGGGTTCAAATAGAAGTCTTTCGAGTTCGAATAGTACCTATTCGAGTTCAAATATATGTTTCGGGTTCAAATAGAAGTTATTCGAGTTCAAATAGTATCTATTCGGGTTCGAATAGCTTTTATTCGAATTCAAATAATTATTATTCGAGTTCGATTAAGAGCATTAATAACTGAAAACCAAGTGCTAGCAACAAAAAATACTTTACATTTCAAAAAATAATCTATTCAACATAATAGTCACTACTTCCAATCGTTGAGCCAAATACACACAGTTAAATACCGTCTAAAATGCTCTATCTTACTGTCATTCAACTGCAAGATATCATCTCGGCCCCCGAACATCATCGACATAGCCGCCCGAAGCATGTATATACCACACTCTCCGCTGTAATAAAAAAAGGGACCTAAGCCGATGTTGAGTGAACTTTATTCGCAGCATATAAAAATTAAGACTCAGCTTATTACCTGATAATTTGTTGAGGGAACTTTAGTCGCCTAGCTGTAAATTCGAGCGTCCCTTCCGTCAATCCTAAATACTGCAACATGAGCGGTATCACCTCTTTAAGGGCATCGAGGTATGGCTTTATCGCTCGCATGTTCGAATCGCATGACCATAAGGAGTCGAGAATGTGAATTTCTCTCTCCTTGAACCGAGCAACTAGAAGCACCCAATGTGAATTAAATGCCAAAGGTATGACGGCAAGCTCGGCTCGGCTCCAATGGAGTGACGGCCTGTTAGGAAGGTTGACCTGTCCCGTAGCGAAGTTTTGGAAAGAGTCCATATTCCACGGGCGTGGTTTCAGGGACTCATAAAAAACTACATGGGCAAAGTTGGTATTCATGAATGCTATTCCTTCCACAGGAAGCACATAATATTCTTGCAACGCAATAAAGCCTTGAAATACCTCGTTCACGTGCTGCAATATAGCAAACAAATTATTAAGATATTGAAAGAAATATAACATATTGAACGAAATATGAGTCAACATACCGCTTCGGAAATCCATACGCTAGGGGTACGTAGCTCGACGAAGAAATTTTTTGTATAACCTTGTATTATGCCATTTCGTTCGTGAGTGTCACTTGTTGACGTCAACTCCGCCTCTATAGCTGTCCATTTAAGCAACTTCATCCCAATGTGATGCTCTAAGTTCCAGAGCCGAGATCTCGTACAAGGGGGGGTCGAGTCGGGCAACGGTACGAAGGGATCACTCAGTAATTTTGATCTCTTCTTCTCACGTTCAGGCTGCTCCCGTTTTCTAAAACGTTTGTACCGTACCACTTGCTCGTTACGTTCCTCGGCGGCTGCCTCCGAGGGCTCGACAACACCGATATTCCCCTCAGCACCCTCCGCGTAGAGCTGCTCATGCTGTTCCCGGTCGTTGTCATCCCCAACGTTGTCCGTATCGATCTGCATGTCTACATAAGATCATGCAACATAAATTCAAACATTAGATCAAGCATACGAAAGATAAATTTGCATCCCTATGTACCATAAAACACACCTATTGCATCCCTATGTACCGTCGTCTCATAACTCCCATCGCGTTCTCTTGTCGACCTCAGCATTGTAAAACCTGAACCGTCTAAAAATTAATATCTTGCAACAGACAATAATATATTTTTATATAAACATACATTATCTTACCCTCGAGCATCGTTGATTGTAATGACCTAATCTCCATCAGTAGATGCTCATTAGTCTTCCTAACCTCGTTCCTCAACGTCCCCACCACTTCATCCAATTTATCTAATCTAGCTAAAATTGAGGCTGGACGGTCACGAATGCGTTCGTTTGATCGTATAGGCTCTTGAGGAGGATGCACATCGTGCTGAGATTCCTCGGATGGAGACGCCACATTATGCTCTAAATGCTCGAGAGGAGGCGACGACGCACGTTCTGATGCATCCAGAAGATGATTACTAACGCAATAAACCACCCTCCCTGCACGAAGATGGTCCAATATTCTTTGACCAACGTCGTCGTCCTTGTTGCCCTCCAAATTTTGAATTGTAGCGAAGTGCTCTGACCCAAGTTCGACGTCGGAGGGCGTGAGCCAACATTGCACATCCTGTGAAGTTTATTATTTATAAACCAACTCTAGAAATCAATGTTATAAATAAATATACTTACATCCATCGGAGCATTGTTGAAGGCATCCACTACCGCTTGCCATCCCGGGGCTTGACCCTTTCCACGATGATTCATGACCCAGTGGCACATCCGGGGGATCGGAAGCCCGTCCTTCTCAGTTTTCTTTCTTGCAAATTGTTCACCAACACTCGGCCAACACTCGAAGGCAAGAATCTAATAAAATAAGTTGTAAAATGTGAATATTATATTAGAATAAGTTAAGATATTGAGAAATGACTTACTATAAGCGGATAGACGAAACCACTGATATCCAATGTCCCATGGTTCTTCTTCTTTCTATTCACGTCCTCATACTTGTCGTTGAGGTCTTTATTAAGACCTAGAACCGCTTCTTGGAACGCGATTCTCCCCCATGGATACTTTTTGAAAGCATCCCAATCATCAACTAACCTCACCCATTCCTCGGGAACTTTAGCAAGTTTTCTTACTTTCCTCGGACCCAAAACAGCGGCGACAAAATAAAGCGCCGCTATCTTCAATTTGACTGTGCTCACCCGCGTACCGGTTCTCGAACCCTCCTCGATCATCCTATCCATCTTCTTCTCCAAATCTTCTATATAAATGATTTTCTTATCTTAAACAATAAATTAACATTAAATTAATGAAAATTAAATAAGACACAAATGATTAACAATATAAATGTGAAGGAAGCATACCATCAAAGGTTCTCGCCGAAAACTCATTTGACGACGGAATCTTTAATGAGCTATCAATGGATGAGCATCGAAGGCCTGTGAGTAAACAATACTCGACCATTGAGAAACGCAATGGTCGTCCACGTATAACGAACCATAATCATCCGATCCGGGCCAATACTCCACTTGCTTGCTCATCATATACCATAGCAACGTATTAGAGTTGAAATGGTCTTTACCGGCCTTGATTAGATTTCCAAACTGCGTTCTTCTTACTATCTTGGATAGTTCGTTCGGATTTAGAAAATGCCGGATGCGCTCCGAAACCTCCGTGTAACGGGATGAGATACTAAGAACGCAAGGGAAGTAATTTTCCGGAAGTAGCTTGGTTGGGAAGTAAATCTGAAATGCATAAAGGTACATAAAAAATTCAATCAAAAATTCTCCGGGTACATTCATTCGAAGACTCTTCGGTCGAAGCTTTAAATTCGAGTTCGAGTTATTCGAATATTATCGAATATTATTCGGGTTCGAAGAAACTTTCGAATAGTATATTCGAATTCGAAAAACGCCCGAATACTTTCCGAATAATTTCATACAAACGCAAAACTTCAAAATCGCGATTGATTAAGCCAAATCGAAGTTGATAAATACATAAATCATCGACCCATAACCTACCGTGACTTTATCCCCTTCAACGACATCTTCAATTGGCCCCCGGCTTCTTCTCGGCTTCTCGAAGGTTCTTCTCGGCTCCTCGAAAGTCTTCCTCTTTTTCGCCATTTGTGACGATGTACTCAATGAAGTTTTCGAGTTCGAATGGAGCTCAGTAATTCGAATGGGTTAATCGAGTTCGAATGGGCTGTTTTCGAGCTCGAATCTCTCGTCTGTTTTCGAGTTCGAATGGGTGATGGTCGCAGGTCGATTAGGGTTCGCGTGGGGCGTGGGATCGCTCTCGATTTGGGGCTTTTAATTAAGAAAAAACGATTATTATATTTATTAGTGAGTTAAAATAAGCCCTATTCGGGTTCAAATAAGGTTATTCGGATCCGAATAACCTTATTTGAGTTCGAATAAGCGTATTCGAACTCGAATAAGCCCTATTCGGGTTCAAATAAGGTTATTCGGATCCGAATAACAAACTTCGATGAACTTATTGAATAATGTTTATTAATTATATTGTGATACACAAAACTTTCATAAGTTCTTCGTATAATGTTCATCTTGAATCTCGAGTTTAATCTTTATCTTGAGTTAAAATTGATTATTCGGGTTCGGGTTCAAATAAGCTCTATTCGTGTTCGAATAAGCCCTATTCGGGTTCGAATAAGCCCTATTCGGGTTCAAATAAGGTTATTCGGATCCGAATAAGGGTTATTCGAGTTCGAATAAGCGTATTCGAGTTCGAATAAGCGTATTCGAACTCGAATAAGCGTATTCGAACTCAAATAACCTTTATTCGAACTCGAATAACCTTTATTCGAACTCGAATAACTCTTATTCGGGTTCAAATAACCCAGATTATTCGAACTCGAATAAGGGTTATTCGAAATCGAATATATCTTATTCGAACCCGAATAAAGCTTATTCGAATTCGAATAAGACATAACTGAAACGACGAATTCATTTAAGTGACTAAACTAATATTAATGACTTTTTACTCGAGGGTATTTTTGACTTTTTCTATACAATCCCTCCATCTTAAATAAAATATGTTTGGATCCCTTTTATCAAAATATTCCAAATTCTAGTTGTTTAAATTGTAAAGTCTTATCAGAAACTCCTGTAATGTTGTAACCTCTAGTAGACGTCTATGTTGAACGCGTAGAGGCGGTGAGGCCCTCGCCCCATTGAAAATGTAGGTTCCAGAAATAAAATTAAGGTGCCCAATATAAATAAAAGGCCCAATAATATGTTACATGTGCTTAATATTATATGGCCCTATATTTTAAAACAATGCCCACTCACTAACTAACAAAAAACCCTAGAAAAAAGGTCTAAAAAAAGTAGACGTACATTACGTCATTTTCTCCTCTTCTAATCAAATTATGGTTAAAGGAGGTCGTGTGATCGAATTCTCTCTTCCACAATTCCTTGAGTAGTCCCTATGGGCTTTATGGCCCATAACTATCGTTGTCAGGTGAGTTTGAGACGTATTCATTTGGCCCCGATGATTAGTCCTACCTCTGGAATATGTGGCGCAATTAATCCTTCGCTAGGTTGGTGTGGCACAAAAAAAAAAAAAGCCTACACCGGTATTTAGGGGCTAACCCATAGCCAGGTCGAGTGGGGATACCTCGGGACATTAAAAAAAAAAATCAAATCGAAGATTCTCGGTGGACTCGTCTCCCCCTTTGTCTGTATCTGTAAGTTGTGTTATTTTCATTAAAATAATGTATTTTTATTATAGAATATAGATGGATATTCTTTGGGCGATACTTAAAGATAATATACTATTAACGAATACTCACTATTATATTATTCGATAATGAATATTTGCTTATTGCTTTGACAAAACATGTATTAATATGGTATTATGTCTGTGTTTTTACATCTTTACATGTTTTATTGAATCATTCTACATTAGTTTCAGATATACCATGGAACTATGAGAATCTAGTTGATCCCAAAAATTGGGACAATATGAAATGTTCTTTTTGTAACAAGGTGATTAAAGGTGGAAGTTTCAGAGTCAAACATAATCTTGTGAGGTCTGATTGCAACGTTAAAAAATGTCCCGAACGTGAAACAAGAGGTATGACTATTTACCGAGAAAAAGAAACAACACAAGCAAATGATGGACGCATCCGCGTATCATGTTGATGAAGGTATTAATGAAGAATTCGTGCATTGGAAAGATGAAGAACCATAGCAAGAAAGAGCTACACGAAAATCAGGTGTGTCATTGGATTGGGACTGAGCAAAAGGTCAAAACAAACTCCAATAAGCGCATTTTTGTGAAAAACACCGAAGAGCTTGTGCAAGGACGAAAAAACCAACATACAATGAGCCACTTCAAGAGTCGATGAAAAGTATAAGAGAACACATAGTGCAGAAATTTTTCTAGGTGGCTGTACGATGCATGACTACCTTTTAATGCGGTAAACTATGACAAAGCATTCACTGCATCAACTATACATGTTCGGTCCTATGCCTGAACCTACTTGAAAAAGAAGTTGGATAAAACAAAATCACTTCTAAAGGGTAATGAATAAGATAGAGCTGTTTTATGGGTGCACTATAATGGCTGATGGTTGGCATGGCAGGAAAAATATAGCATTAATCAATTTCTTTTGTGAATTGTCTGAAAGGAAGTGAGTTCATAAAATCTGTTGACACATTAGATTTTTCTCAAACCGGTGAAAAACTATTCAAGTTAATAAGTACTTATATAGAACACGTCGGAGTACAAAATGTTGTTGAAGTGGTGACGATAATGCGAGTGCGATGAAACTAGCAGGTAAATGTTAATTTTTAAGAGTGATGTTGATATTATCTCATGAACTTATATGATTTATTATTCTATGCAGGTTCATTCTTGATGAGAAAATATCCAAATTTATATTGGTCTTCATGAGCGGCTCATTGTATCGATTTGATGCTCGAGGTTATTTTAAAGAATACGATTTTGAAGAAGACGTGCACACGAGTAGTTATGATAAACAGATACATTTACAATTGGACACATGTTTTGAATCTCATGAGGCGTTTCACGAACAACGTTACATGGTAAGATCCTGGAAGACTCTCTTTGCAACCACTTTTTTGACCCTACAACGCTTTCACAAGAAAAAGAATAATTTAAGAAAGATGATTACTTTTCCTGAATGCATTGAAAGCAAATATGCAAAAGAGAACCAGGGTAAGAACGTGATGCAAGTTATATTGAATGCATCACTATGGAATCATGTTCTTTATGCTCTCCAGGCGGTTGGGCCTTTGGTTAATATTCTTCGATAAGTTGATGGCAAAAGAAAGGTGGCGATGGAATATATATATATATATAGATATATATATATATATATATATATATATATATGAACGGCGATTGACAAGGCTAAAGAAGAATGGTGCTTCCTTTAAACATGAAGAACGAAAATATGAAGATGTGTTCGATATCATTGTTGAAAACTTCAACTCCATGGACACTACATGCAGTTGGATACGATTTGAATCCAAAGTTTTTCTACTCCAACTTGTCTATTTAAAGAAACGAGGAAATTGAAACGAGTTTGTACGAATGCATCGAAAGGTTACTTCTGAGCGCTAAGATGGTAGATAAGATTTGTGATGAACTCTCCTGATACCGAAAAGCCGAAGGACTATTTGGCATGAGTATGATAATAAGATATAGGACCATGTATTATTTATTTCTTTTCTATAATTTATTATTGTGTAAATTATGAAATTACTCTAATTTTATTCTTCTCTAGTTGATTGGTGGCACTCTTATGGGTCTTCAACGGAGAAATTACAAACATTTGCTATAAAGGTACTTAGCCTCACATGTAGTTCTTCATGTTATGAGAGAATTGGAGTGTCTTTGAACATGTGAGTTATATTTTGGAACTTGTGTTTTCGTATAAGGAGATGAATATTTTATGATGTGATATTGCATTGACTTATTTTTATTTGATGGAATTTTGTGCAGATACATTTAAAAAGAGAAATAAATTGAGACGACAACGCCTTCGTGACTTAGTTTATAGCTGATAAACGTATTTACATACATTTATTGTTACCATAATTAGGTAGCATTTGAGTATATTTTGTCATCTTGTGCATTTATTCATGTATTTACACTTATTTCTATGTTGGAGGACCATAAGACCACAAATGGGGTGAAAACGGACGAAAACCGAGCAAAAACAAGCAAGAGTTCAACACTCACGGCCTCAAGCACCCATGTTCACACCTGTGAACATATGTGTATAGAATTTCATGGTCCGATGTGGAGATTCACACATGTGAACATATGGGCAGAGAATTTAATGGTGAAGCAGGAATATTCACACCTGTGAACATATGACCAGAGAATTTCACGGGCTGAAGCAGGAATATTCACACCTGTAAGCATATGACCATAGAATTTCACGGGTTGAAGCAGGAATGTTAACCGTGAGCGTGAGACAGAACTTGAAGCCGCATGTCTCACACCCGTGAGAGGTCTTGTCCGCGACTGTGAATAAATCGATCTCTTATATAAAGGACCGACTTTACCCTAATTCTAGGCACTACCACCCTCAACTCAATTGGGACGAAATTAAAGACTAAAAGAGACTCAAGAACAGATGCAAAGAAAGGAAATTCAATGAAGATCTAGCGCACTCTCAACCAAGGAACGCAGAATCCATCGAGATCAATCTTGGATCAACCCGTAGGGAAGATTTAATAAAATCTCAGTCCTCATTGTTTATCTATTTCGTTGTTCTTCCTTGTATTAATAGTAGTTAAATTTGTCTCGTGTTTGGGACAAGATGAACGCTATGTAGAGTCGTAGTTGGACGTAAATTATTCGTGAACATGTGTAACTTGATTATTTATCGCTTATGAATATGTTTTTAAACCTAATATGTTTATGTATTGTGTTTACTCTTCGTACAGTATGTCTATGTGTTCATTCGATATCGTTTAAGGCGGCGGAGAAAAAACGATTAGGCCTTTTCGTAAACGTTAGGATTTGACTATAGAGGAAAGCAAGTAGTCGATCCTCGCTTTAGGTAATTGTCGATTTAGATCCTCACAACCGTCTAGGGCGATAGCAAATACAGTCGTGAGTAGGAAATTATCGCGATTTAATCACCGTGTGTGAACGATAGTTTGTGATCTCACCGACGACCTAGCGGGATTCAAAATCCCGCACACGTCTTATTATCTGAGGTTACTTATATTTATTTTATTCCTCTATAAGTCTTTATCCGTGCAAATCGAGTCGTAGGAATTTAGTTCGAAATTTATTTAGAAAATCAATCTCGAAAATAAACTCTTAGGTAAGATATCAAGTCGATAAGTTATTGGTACTTAGTCCACCTCGTGTTCGATATTCGGATACTTGCTAAACCTATTCTAGAAACGACAGGTTCACTGCCTTCGCGCGTAGTGTTAGTTTTACGTATGCATTGTATTTATTACTTGACGTAAGTGCACGATCTCTATTCTTTAAATTTAAGTACATCGCGTGAGCAATCAATATCAAGTATAACAGACATTGAGGTGGAGATATGATGCGAGAGACACCATTGATCCTATATCTTGAAAAAATGAGATGAATACAATGAGTGTTTAGTTGGTCTAAGTCGATGACGAGGATCAACTTGTTTTTAGGACCATGATTTAGCATGGATAGATGTTTCACAACATACGGGAGTTGAAGAGCCCATGTACGAGTTTAGAAATCGATTGATTGCAAGGCATAATCATCAAAAGGGAAAGACTACGGCTTCTTCTCAATACGTTGCACGTCTACTTATTGATGAAGACCATGAAGAAACTAATTTTGTTGACTCCGAAGATGAAGAAGAGACGTACAACCCTAGTGATAATATGATTGTGATGAAGATGATTCTGTTAATGAGCAAATGGTGATATATAGATGCTTCGGCTTCTATTATTTTGTGTAGGAGGCTTTTTTACTTCTATTATTTTTTCTTTGAAGTTTTGTACTTCGACTATTTTATGCAAATGATGCTTTTTTTGTGCATGTTTTGAACTTGTTCGTCTTTTGTTTAAATTTTATATTAAAAAAATGCACTAAGTATTAGTTGATATGTTAACAAACTCTAAATTGAAGTCATTTTATATGTCGTATTAGGTTCTATATATTAAATAAAAATGAATGGTTATGAATATTATATATATTTATATAATAAATCGCATCATTTAGTGAGGCGGCTGCCTTATTTGCGCCAGGGCATGTTGCCTTTGTGCGCCTCTCTTCTTTAGTAAGTATGAGACACATAAGTCGTTGGAAGCTCTTGTTCTGACTTGGTTCCAGGTTGGCTGCAGAACTCGTTTATACATACTGCATTAAGGCTTGTACAACAGTCTTGCTGCTTGTTTCTACTTACTTCAGCAATACTTATACACCAATCTAGCATTGTTTGACCAGTTCAATATCTTCTTGATTAGTCTAATACTAGTCCTGATTTAAACTAGTCCAGCGAGGCCAGTCCAAATCGAGCTAAACCTGATTTTTTGCACTGAGTTCATATTTGATATCTGTTTTTCAAACGGAGCTCATATACATAGTTGAGTAAATATGTTAGTAACCTATTGTTCACCAAAATCAAATTGCTAGATCTTAAATCCAAGAATTGTGTCTGAATATTATGTTGGTATTTCAGTGGTGTTTGTGTATTTGTCGGTGGCTAATTTATGCAGACTCAAACGGGGTAAGTCGAGGCACGTACTGCGTATGCTGTCCGTAAGACGTATCGCCCCGATATTACGTGCTCAATCGGTCGGTGGTGTCAGTGTATTTGTTGGTGGCTAATTTATGCAGACTCAAATGGGATAAGTCGAGACACGTACTACGTACGTTGTCTGTAAGACGTATCGCCCCGATATTACGTGCTCAATCGGTTTAACGTCGAGCGTCCCCACGATACAACGACTTCTAACTTCAGAAGCGCAGCACTTTCGACTCAACGATGTTTTTTCGGCGAATCTTACTACGAGACTCGGTTCTTTCTTGCACTATGATCCTCGGACGTGATTTCTATTATGCAATGAATGCAATGTCGTTCTATTTGTTTCCAATGTTGTGGTGAACTTTATTTATAGAGACCCAAGAGTCTCAAGTACCAAAAGGTGTATCTCATCAAGAGAAAACACCATTTCAATTGTACATTTTGGAAAATGTACCATGCAAATATAGAATTTAGATTATTGCATTCAAAATATCCAACAATCTCCCACATGAATTAAACTAATGCATATGCATGCTGACTCTTGCAAGAAAGTCCCGACGATCCACCATTGCATCGGGATAGGTAGCTTGTGGCTTTGAACCTTCCGTAGTAAAATGCTATCGGATTTACTCGCTACTCAGTGAACGTGATGTCCTGAACTGACGGCTTTTTGTAAACCAATACAACATCATACACACAATGATGTATCTGATCACTTTCGATTCTCACGTTGTGTCCGTTTTGGCCTTGGACCATATCTCGGATTCATAAGTATTAACATTGAAGCGGCCCACTTCTCACTTATATAGGTGATCGACTATTATGACTTAATCCTGAAGTAGCTCGAAATACTCTACCAATTTTGGTATAATCATCATTAAAAGCGTAAACGCTTACCCTTACCACACGTCATCGAGAGTTACTTTTGCAGCTCTCGAGATTGAACTTTTAGGATTTCCAAGTATACAACTGAAATAACCACAACCTAGTTGTCTCATTAAAACAAGTTTGTGGGATCTCCACTCATCATGTTGAGTTTCATTGTACCTTTTCTTGATGTGTGGATTTTTAGTCCTATTCCTCTTACTGCAGTGTTTAACTGTTCTATAGTGATGTCTTTCGTCAAAGGATCTGTTATGTTCTCTTTAGACTTCACATATTCAATTGAGATTATTCCACTAGAGATTAGTTGTCTTACGGTGTTATGTCTCCGACGTATGTGCCGAGACTTACCGTTACACATGCAACTATGTGCCATGCTGATAGCCGCCATGCTATTGCAGTGTACCGTTATCGCTGACACAAGTTTGTTCCAACAATGAGTATCCCCCAGAAAATTCCGAAGCCATTCAGCTTCTTTGCTGGCTTAATCTAGTGCAATGAACTCTGATTCCATCGTTGATCGAGCTATGCACGTTTGCTTTGAGGATTTCCACGAAACGGCTCCGCCACCGATGGAAAATACGTAACCACTCTTGAACTTGGAGTCTTTACTATCAGATATCCAATTTGCGTCTCATTATCCTTCAAGAACTACGGGATATCTCGAATAGAGTATGCCATAATTAATGGTGTACTTCAGATATCTTAGCACTCTCTTTAGTACTATCCATTGGCTCTTACCCGGAAATCTAGTAAACATTGCTAAGTTTACTCACTCAATATGCTATGTCAGGTCGAGTGCAGTTAGACAGATACATCAGACTGCCAATCACCCGAGCATATTTGAGTTGTGATATAGGTTCTCCTTTATTTTTGACCAAATGCAGATTAACGTCTACATGTGTCTTTAGCCGGAGGGTCATCGAAAGCTTCAAATTCCTTTAACATGTTCTCAACGTAGTGAGATTGTGTCAGAACAATTCCTTCGAGTGTCGTAGAGACATTTATCCCTAATATGACATCAGCCAAACCCATATCCTTCGTGCTGAAATAATTTTTCAACATATTCTTCATATTCACGATTATTTTCTGATCCCATGATCAACTGTCGTCTACGTAAAGACATACAATCACAAATTCATCGGGTGTGCCTTTAATGTAAACAAATTTATCACTCATTTATTTTCAACTCATGCGATAACATCGTCATATCAAATTTCGTGTGCCACTGTTTCGGCGCTTGTTTAAGCCCGTAAAGTATTTCACGAGACGACACACTTTGTCCTATTGCCCACATACCACAAATCCTTCAGGCTGTTTCATATAAATTCTTTCTCTAATTCCCCGTTCATAATGTTGTATTCACGTCCATTTGGTGTATCTCGAAATCATACAACGCTGTAATAGCAACGAGAACCGGATTGTTATGGGTGAATATGTATCAATGAAGCCATAACCTTCCTTTTGATTGAACCCCTTAGCTACTAATCGAGCTTTATATTTATCGATCGACCCATCGGTCTTAAGCTTCCTTTTCAGGATCCACTCACATCTGAGAGGTTTGCACCCCTTCGAGACACAAATCCTTCAGGCTGTTTCATATAAATTCTTTCTCTAATTCCCCGTTCATAATGTTGTATTCACGTCCATTTGGTGTATCTCGAAATCATACAACGCTGCAATAGCAACGAGAACCGGATTGTTATGGGTGAATATGTATCAATGAAGCCATAACCTTCCTTTTGATTGAACCCCTTAGCTACTAATCGAGCTTTATATTTATCGATCGACCCATCGGTCTTAAGCTTCCTTTTCAGGATCCACTCACATCTGAGAGGTTTGCACCCCTTCGAGATCTCTTCCAGTTCTCAGATATGAATTTGCATGATGGACTCAATTTCGCTATTTATAGCTTCTTTCTAGAACGGAGCTTCTGGACTAAACAGGGCTTCTTGTAATGTCCGGGGTTCGTCGTCTATCATATACGTAATAAAGTCGGGTCCAAATGAATTGGCCACTTCTTTCTTTTAGTTTGCCTCAGTTCCTCTTTTTATTGAGGTGAACTCTCAACAACATCATAAGTTCTTTTTCCAGAAACTTATCTCCTTTCTCTCCTTATTCGGAAAGATATTTTTGAAGAATGTTACGTTCCTTGACGCGATTATTATCCCTGCCTTCATGTCAGAGATTTCTCACTTGTGCACCAGAAATCTGAATGCACAACTGATATTTTCATATTCGATGAAAATGCAGTCATCAGTTTGGGTCATATTTTAACCAGCTTCGGTTTAGGTACTTCAACCTTTGCTAAGCACCCCCACATTTGGAAGTGTTTATAGGATATTTTCGTATTTTTCTTTCTTAACTCGTAGAAAGTCCAATTCCCTTGGAATGCGATTTGCCGACAGAAATGCTTCTCCAACAAGTTTTAGGCTAGCCAGAACTAATCAGCATTACGATTCATCATCTTCTCAGATGCTCCATATAAGCCAAACGTGACGAAGATTGAAATACGTAGGCCCAACTTGGCCTAAACACGCAAAATTATGTATGGCGCTCATCGATGCTGCCGGGAAGGAGCGGGCCCATTTCGGACGCAAAGCCCAAAGGCGTCACCCAACTGCAGTAGCCTGTGCAGCCACGCAGCGGTGCCTTTCATGAACTAGTGCAGACCCGCAGCGCCGTGCAGCAACCTCACGGCGACCCGCATCGTCGTGCAGCAGCCTTGCGGCACCCGTATCGCCTTACAACGCTTAGCCACATCACAGCGTCCCGCAGCGCTCCATGTACAGCACCGTGAGCAGCCCTGATTGCGCTCATGTGCAGCCCCTACGACAGTGTTTGTGTCCCTGGGATGCTCGATGGCGCTTCCGGTGCAGCCACGCAGCTCCGGTGGTACTGATCTTTAGCAGCCCAACTGCACTAAAATGCAGTAGCCTGGGCAGCCACACAGTGTTTCCATGCAGCAGCTTGCGCAGCCCCGATGTACAGCTAATTCCATGGTTGTCATTGGCATACCCATGCCATGACCCGATGAGCCACCTTCGACCTTCGTCGGCCCGAGCAGCTGCGCGGTCACAACATCCTCATCTCCACAGCTCGAACTTGCACCACAACAACGCCGCACCTTCCCGTGACGGAATCCCGCGCAGCGCCACAGGCCCTAATTGCAGCCCACAGCACCTTAACTCTTCGCTGATGCACACTCCGCGGCTCTGTGTCTGAGCCTCATGCATCCCCACATGCCCGAACTGCAGCCATGCGGCGACCTGCAGCGCCTACGACGCTCAGCCACACATCGCTGCCCCGTGTAGTCGCATCACCGACATAGACACCAGAGAAGTTATCGTCCCTTCTTGAAGCACCATTTTGCTGCACTTCTCGTCCCCGTTGCACAGCAAGAGAAGGCACGGTCGCTTGTTCTGGCTCCACGGCCCACCCCCCTCGAGGATTCCGTCGAGCCGTAATTAGCCCCGTGGTCATGCTGGAAGCCATAGATGAGCACTGCTATGTACTTCTCCGTACACGCGTGGTGGCTCGGGCTCGCGATGAGGGGCACGAGGCTGCCCACGATGCCTGAATTGAGGAGGTGGGGGACGTTCGCAGGGTGATTGAAGATGTTGTAGAGGGCCTGGAGGGCATCGAGCTTCGGTCTCACTTTCGTCAGACCGTTGCTGAAATATAACGTCGTTCCACTGTAGTATTATTATTATTATTATTATTTTTCTTTAAATATATATCTATATATACATATACAGTGACGGAACCAGGATCTGAAATTTGGCAGGATCTGAAATTTGGAGGGGCGGGTCGAAGAATAGTGTATAACATAAATAAAGATAAATTTGAAATCTGTGATAAAATCATTAAGATGTGTTACTTACATTTTTCATAACTAATACGACAAAGTTGCGAATAATTTGTATAATATAATAATGACTTTGAGGACATATATATTGAAAGTTCTATAAACTTATTTTATATTCGACACGTAAAAAATATATTTTGATATAAAATCCACAAATTCGAGAAAAAAATTATCTTTCACATCGATTTCTTCACAACGACTTCACTCGTGATTTTTATACATTGAACTCATTCGACAATATCAATTAATGTATTATGAAATATTGTGTGGATGTATATACATTACAATGAATGCCCACAAGTGAATAGGTGGGAATGAAGATTTTGTCACGACGTGATGATTTTCAACCATAGTGTCCCAAGATGTAATGTGATGTTTTTCAAACTATGATGTAATGAATGATATATTATGAGTTCCTCTTGCCTATGTATGTAGAGCTTTGCATTACGTTACTAGATGTACAATTGGAATGTATAAAAGTTCCCTCTAGATACAGTTCAATATGAATATACGTTCAATATAAAAGTTCCCTCGAGCGCGCGGCATCACGCAACAGCATGCGCGCGCGCGGCACGATGGCTCGCCCCGAGACCTTCGAGACTTGGGCGCGCGGTGTGCCGAGGCAGGGCGCGAGGCCCTGCCACATGCCCGACACATCAGCGGACAGCACTTGGCGATGGGGGCCTGGGCGGCCGAGCCCAGGCCAGCGACGGGCGATGGTCCGGCGAGGGTCCGGCCGAGCACGGCGAGGGTCCGGCCGAGCACGGCGGTGCTCGGCAGCGCAAGGCGGCAGTCCGGCAGCGGTGGCTCCGGCGGACGGCGGCAGTGGCGGCGGCGGGCCGGGAGGATCAAGGCTGAGCTAGTGGCTCGGCCATGCGGAGCGAAGGTCGAGAGTGCGCGGCAGCTGGCGGGAGAATTTCTCGGGAAGCTGTTGGACGAGGTCGAGACCAAGTTTTCTATCCGCGTGAGAGTTTGAACGAGCTCGGGCTATAGAGAATTCGGGGCGCCGAATTCAAACGGGAGAAAATCTCGAGGAGAGATTCTCGCAATAACGGAATTCGAATTTGAACGAGGTTGTTGAGAAAATCTCTCCGAGCCAGATTCTCCCGACTCCTATATAAAGGAGGGGGCGGCCGAGCTCATAAATGGAATCTCAGACATCTCATATCCACCATACGAGAGAGAGCAATCGATCGCTTATACGAACGACGCACACGTTCGAGAGAGAAGAGAGAATCGGGGCGCGCGGCGACCCGAGCGATCGTGCCACACACACACTCCGAGTTCGAGCATCGAACTTGGATGGGGTCCCGACGAGGGTTCCACGAGCGAGGTGAGCGAGTGATTAAGATCCCGAGGGGACGTAGGAGATAACCGTGAGTTTGGGTAGATTAGGCGAGTGAGGCGAGACTTGTTCGGACCCACAGGTTTTAGTATTTTCCTACGACTGTAAACTTTACGTGAAATAAAGATTACGACAAGCCGGGTAAGCGAACCCTGTTGTCCCCGAAATTGTTCGAGCCGTGTTTTACGTTTCCGCATAATCAAAACAGGGACGGAGGTGGGAGAGGCTTATCGCGGCAAAGTCACGAATCGGGCGAGCGATGAGGAGCTTTTACGCGTGCCGGTTGTGAAGTGCGCGGGATTAAGAATTTTCGAAAAAAAATTTCTAAGTCCCAGATTTGCAGCAATATATATATTAGGTGCGTGGAGACGCATTTGGTTATGCATGATTAACTATTTCCATAGATATCTTCATCACTGCATTTAACATAAAAAAACAATTCTCTATGTACCTCCAGACGTGGCTTTCGTCATAATAACAATAGAAAAACTGTCATTTATAGTGATGAATACAAAGTTTTGTATATAGTATTATAATATCTGTGAATAATAATATAACATGTATGGATAATTGATCCATACGTGGTATGTCATGATAATGATATACAACTACCTTCCATTAATGATGCTTTATAATCACTCCTGATATTTATTCATTATTTCAGTGACATGATAGTAACATTTTATTATTCTTTTATTAACGGGCAAATAAAACATGTGGATTGCTATATATTACTTAACGATCTTACCTTGATAGTGACATATAATGACATTTTTTTAAAAAGTGGTGGTTATACCCTAATGATATGCCTCTTAGTTTTTTATCCATTCATACTTGTATGTTGAATTGTGACATTATGAGTAAATAACTGAACTGTGGCCTTGCGAATTGTATCATTATTCTTAGTAATCTTATAGTCCTGCATGACATTATTTAGCATGAATTCTTGCTATTATATCTGCAAACGAAATTGATATATTTCTGGCCATAGTTGACTTCAATGTTTCACGTCGGATATAGCAAATTCAATAATGTGACTCTCGTTGTTGATACACTGCTTACGAATTTTCATGCCTCGTATTATTTACCACCATCCGCCCGGAAATATAATAAGGCCAGATAGCATATATTATTCATCGTAGCAGAATATTACGGTCTATTTTGATATTTAAATATATATATATATATATATTAAGAGAAGGATTGTAGTACTCCCTGAAGTGAATATATTCACAAACAATAAAAGTAATCGTAAATATTGTATTTACCGTGGTGATTAAGAAAATTTCCCCGAAGTGGAAAAGATAATATATGATAAATGAATATTGGGCAACGATTATTATTACTATTATTGTGAGTAGTTGGTCTTTACTGGCGTGATTTCATTGATCTTTATAATTTAAAGTGAAGAAAGTTTAAATAAATCCCGCCTAAGATTGTGGCATTACACAAAATTGGCGTTGGATCTGGTGTAAATCACATATCTTAAAACTATTGAATCATATACTATCGTAAACCAGAAGTTTACTAATGACAGTACATTTGATGTTTGGCATGACCGGTTGGATCATCCCAGTGCAATTATGATGCGGAAATAATTGAGAATTCACGTGGGCATTTAATGAAGAACCAGAGGATTCTTCAAACTGATGAATTATCATGCGCCGCTTGCTCTAAAGGAAAGTTAATTATTCGGCCACCACCAACGAAAATAAAGAATGAATCCATAACATTTTTGGAGCGTAAACATGGTGATATTTGTGGACCGATACATCCATCATGTGGATTTTAATGGTATTAATTGATGCATCGACTAGATGGTCTCATGTATGTTTGTTATCCACACGCAACATGTCGTTTGCGAGATTGCTTGCATAAATGATCCGACTAAGAGCACATTTTCCAGATTATCTGATAAAGAAAATACGCCTTGATGATGATGCTGAATTTACTTCCAAGGCATTTAATAATTATTGTATGTCTATCGAAATTGATGTTGAGCATCCCGTGCCACATTTTACACAAAACGGTCTTGCAGAATCGTTGATTAAGCGCTTGCAATTAATTGCAAGACCATTATTGATGAAGTCGAATCTTCCCTCGTCTTGCTGGGGACATGCTATATTGCATGCAGCAACACTAATCCGCATTAGGCCAACAAGTAATACTGATGTCTCCCTATTACAAATGGTTCATGCTCAGGAACCAGATATTTTTGGATGTGCAGTATATGTTCTAGTTGCTTCACCACAACGAACAAAGATGGGACCTCAAAGGAGGCTGGGAATATGTCGGATATGAATCTCAATCGATAATAAAGTATTTGGAACCTCTAACGGGAGATTTATTTACGGCCAGATTTGCCGACTGTCATTTTGATGAATTGAATTTTCCGACATTAGGGGGAGAAAAGAAATAGCTGGAGAGAAATATTAGTTGGAATGAATTATCTGTAAATCATTATGATCCTCGAACTAAAGAATGTAAACAAGAAGTTCAAAAGATAATTCATTTACAGAGTTTAGCTAAACAACTGCCAGAAAGTTTTACTGACATTAAAATAGTGACAGAGTCACATATACATGCTGTTAATGCTCCTGCAAAAATAAATGTTCCTGCAGAAAATAGTATCGAGCCTAAGCCACAACTAAAGCAGGCCCTCGGGTTCCAAAGATAAAAATCCTCGGAAAAGAAAAGGAACAAATAATAATGAGAATGGTTCAACCGAGGATTTATCGACTAGAGAAGAGTCGATGGGCATAAAAAATATTGAGAATGAAACTCAGGTACCTGAACGTTCAGAAAATAATGATAATGAAGAGATCTCGATAAACTATGCCCGAAATGGAACTAAATGAAATCGAGACGAAGTCAACGTTGCGATAAATTCTCATTTAACGTAGCGCTACATGAAATGAATGAGATTAATGAGAATGAGGATCATGAACCAAAGTATGTACAAGAATGTAGACAAACGAATGATTGGCCAAAATGGAAAGATGGAATCGAGGCCGAATTGAAATCACTTGAGAAACGAAAAGTTTTCGGACATGTAGTCCGTATACCAGAAAATGTAAACCCGGTTGGATATATATGGGTTTTCATTAGAAAGATGAATGAAAACGGTGAAATTGAAGCACGGCTTGTTGCGCAAGGTTTTTCCCAACGACCCGGTATTGATTATGAGGAGACATATTCTCTTGTGGTGGATGCAACTACTTTTCGTTATATAGTAAGTCTGGCAGTACGAGAAGGTCTCGATATGCGTCTTATGGATGTTGTCACTGCTTATCTATATGGAACACTTGACAGTGACATATATATGAAGCTTCCCGAGGGATTTCAGTTACCTAAAACTTTAGGGGCCCAGAAACAAGTACTCAGTTAAGTTGAATAAACGCTTTATGGATTAAAGCAATCTGGGAGAATGTGGTATAATCGCCTAAGTGAACTTTTAGTGAAGGAATGGTATCGGAATGATCAAACTTGTCGCTGCATATTTCTGAAAAAATGTAAAAATGAGTTTGTCATTATAGCAGTCTATGTTGATGATATCAATATAATTGGAACTCCTGAAGAGTTGACCAAAGCTGTTGATTGTTTGAAAAGGGAGTTTGAAATGAAAGATCTCGGAAAAACAAAATTTTGTCTTCGACTGCAAATTGAATATTTGAAAAGTGGAATATATGTACATCAAGAGACTTATACGAAAAAGGTATTGAAAAGATTTTACAATCTCATCCACTAGATACTCCAATAATTGTTAGATCTTTAGACGTAAATAAATATCCCATCAGACCACACGAAAATGATGAAGAGCTACTTGGTCCTGAAGTACCATATCTTAGTGCTATTGGAGCATTAATGTATCTTACGAGTCATACACGACCTGATATAGCGTTCGCTGTAAACTTATTGGCAAGATATAGTTCTTCGCCGACTCGTAGACACTGGAATTGAGTTAAACGGATTCGTCGATACCTTAAAGGAACATCTGATATGAGATTGTTCTATTGTAATGAGTCGAAAGCAAATTTAGTTGGGTATGCAGATGCTGGCTATTTGTGTGACCCACATAATGCTAGATCGCAAACAGGTTATTTATTTACATATGGTGGAACCGCTATTTCATGGCGATCAGTGAAACAAACTTTAACAATTACTTCATCTAACCATGCGAAAATTCTCGCTATTCATGAAGCTAGCCGAGAATGTGTTTGGTTGCGATCGATAATTGAGCATATCCAACAGACTTGTGGGTTGCTTTCTGAGAAATTACTTCCAACGATCTTATAGGAAGATAATGCGGCATGTATTGCCCAATTAGAGGAAGGATATATTAAACGGGATAGAACAAAACATATTTCACCGAAATTTTTCTTCACCCGTGATTTGGAGAAAAATGGTGATATTGATGTATAACAAGTGCGATCACTGAAAATCTTGCAGATTTATTTACGAAAGCACTTCCACCAATTATTTTCAGGAAATTGGCATATTCAATTGGAGTTCGAAGACTCCGAGATTTATAATGATGTTATCATCAGAGGAGAAAATACGTGTTGCACTCTTTTTCCCTTCACTGTGATTTTTCCCATGTGGTTTTCCCAGTAAGGTTTTTAATGAGGCAACAAATAAAAGCGTATCAAAAGGAAATATGTAATCTTTTTCCTTGACTAGGTTTTTATCCCACTGGGTTTTTCCTAGTAAGATTTTAACGAGACATATTCCTAAATATACATCCAAGGGGGAGTATTATGAAATATTGTGTGGATGTATATACGTTACAATGAATGGCCACAAGTGAACAAGTGGGAATGAAGATTTGTCAGGACGTGATGATTTTCAACCATGGTATCCCAAGATGTAATGTGATGTTTTTCAAACTATGATGTAATGAATGATGTATTATGAGTTCATCTTGCCTATATATGTAGAGCTTTGCATAACGTTACCAGGTGTACAATTGGAATGTATAAAAGTTCCCTCTATATACAATTCAATATGAATATACGTTGATATCATAATATTATAAAATAAATATTTTATAACATAATGTTATTTGTAGGCATAAGAATCATTTTAGAGACATTGTGTATCATAATAAAGTATAATTACAAACTATTACAATTGGTAAATTTACCTGTTAAACGGATAATGTTAAATGACAATAATAATAAGAAAAGTTACCTTGCTCGCTTAACTAAATTCACAATTTTTTTCTTTTGCAGATAAATATAATTGTGATTTTAGGTTTAAAATGATAAATATACAATAAATTAAAAATCAAATTTGGGTTCTAGTCTCAATTTGAAATAGTACTTTTTAAAAGTAAATAGTAGGCCGAACGTGAGAGCCCATTAACACTACCAACCCATCCTTCATCCTCCTCTTCCCAAATCACGTGAAATTAGGGTTTATGTCATTCATCTTCCTCCTCATGCTCAACCACCATCGCCATCCTACCTCCTCTACCCTAATCCTACGTGGTTCCGTCCTTATATATCTATATATATATATATATATTTCCCCTCCCAGCGCATATTTCAATAATAGAAACGGTACCGTTAGGGAGGCACCAATTAATAGAATCTGATTGAAAAAAATAAAAACAATAATAATAATAATAATAATAATAATATATTATGAAACTATTATAAATAATATGTGGATATGTTTAATGTTGTAAAAGTTACTTGATTGCTGATGAGATGAGATAAGATAAGATAAGATGTATTTAATGTTGTATGTGTTAGATGAATTAGTAGAAATTTTTCTACTATAAATAGACCGATGTATTTGTATTGAATCATATCGAAAACATTATTATCTCTCTATAATCCCGTGTTTATATTTCTGTTCTTGTCCAGTTATAATAGTTTCATAACACGTTATCAGCACGAGCGCTCTCCGACAACGATCAACCTCCGGACATGATCTTATACAACTATAATCGAGGTATGATAATTTATTTTGTGTACGGTGAATTTACTTATAACACTCGTACACTTATTTTACGAACAGTTAAAATTATATAAATATAACATATATACCACTAAAACGCCTTAGCCCGAGTGGTTTCGCGGAATATCGTCACTACAAGTGATGTGAGGTCCAGATTTTGAATCCCAGTGGTGGCGAGTGGAATTTTATTTTTTACGAGATTTTCAAAAAGAGCAATTTAAATATATTCTTTATTTTATTGATATCTCAAGTATATATCATATATATTTTGAATTTATTTTGGACTAAACGGATGGACGAATTTTATTACCACTGGGAAAAATTAAATTTATTTTATGAAGAAGAAATACATATATTTTATCCATCTCTCGCTTATGATTTTCTTATTATAGAATCATGTTTGTTTTATTTACCGTGATGTCTATCGGCTGGTGGATAATATTTTTACAGTTGTTCTAAAATATAGTTATTGATTATAATATTTTTCATTATTATGATTACCGAAATATATTTTATATTTTGAAGGATGTTGCTATATACGATGATTGATCTAAAGATTCTTATTCTACTCACGGCGATAATTATATATATGTGGATTATGTTTTTACCAAGATTTTACGAGTGGTTAATTACGATATTTTTTAATGTTATAATATATGTTTATTATGAAATATATTTTGTGATATAAGATGTCGCTCTATCTGATGATTGATCTTTTGACTACTATTATTTTTACGATGGCACTCCTCGAGACGTGGACTTTATTTTTCGTAAGGATTTTTAAAAAGAAGATACAAAAGAAGATTAATTGTAATTTTTCTTTAAAGTATTTTTTTACGATAAACTTGTATTGATATTTATATTGGAAATGTTAATGTTATTCACATCATATATTTGTTTTATACTTTATGAATTGAGTATTAAAACGTCTTTTGTATTTTATGAGTATGACGAATTTGCAAAGCCTCGAGTTTGTTGCCCTTGACATATCATGAAAGAATTATTTATCTTGGGCACTAGACGCATAGATTCATCTAAAAGCAACAGGTTTGGATGACACTATTGTCGACCCAAACCACAACGGGTACAGGTGACACACTGATACTGTAAAAGCCACAAGCGATCAGGATAAGGCAAGAGCTTTGATAGTTCTTCGCCACCACATTCATGCGGATCTGAGGGATGAATACTTAAATGAACAAGATCCCGCTGAATTGTGGAAAAATCTGAAAGATCGCTTTGACCACCTGACAATTGTTATCCTCCCAAGGCTTGTTGCGCAAGGGTTTTTGCAACGACCAGGTATTGATTAATGAGGAGACGTATTCTTCTGTGGTGGATGCAACTACTTTTCGTTATATAGTAAGTCTGGCAGTACAAGAAGGTCTCGATATGCGTTTTATAGATGTTGTCACTGCTTATCTATATGGAACACTTGATAGTGACATATATATGAAGCTTCACGAGGGATTTCAGTTACCCAAAACTTAAGGACCCAAAAACGAGTACTCAGTTAAGTTGAATAAATCGCTTTATGGAAAAGCAATCTGGGCGAATGTGGTATAATCGGTTAAGTGAATTTTTAGTGAAAGAAGGGTATCGGAATGATCAAACTTGTCCCTGCATATTTCTGAATTAAAATGAGTTTGTCATTATAGCAGTCTATTTTGATGATATCAATATAATTGACACTCCTGAAGAGTTAACCAAAGCTGTTGATTGTTTGAAAAGGGAGCTTGAAATCAAAGATCTCGGAAAAACAAAATTTTGTCTTGGACGGCAAACTGAATATTTGAAAAGTGGAATATTTGTACATCAAGAGACTTATACGAAAAAGGTATTGAAAAGATTTTACATGGATGAATCTCATCCACTGGATACTCCAATGATTGTTATATATTTAGACGTGAATAAAGATCCATTCAGACCACACGAAAATGATGAAGAGCTATTGGTCCTGAAGTACCATATCTTAGTGCTATTGGAGCATTAATGTATCTTACGAGTCATACGCGACATGATATAGCGTTCACTGTAAACTTATTGGCAAGATATAGTTCTTCGCCGACTCGTAGACACTGGAATGGAGTTACGGATTTTTCGATACCGTAAAGGAACATCTGATATGGGATTGTTCTATTCTAATGAGTCAAAAGAAAATTAGTTAGGTATGCAGATGCTGACTATTTGTCTGATCCACATAACGCTAGATCGCAAACAGTTTATTTATTTACATATGGTGGAACCGCTATTTCATGGCGATCAATGAAACAACAGCTACTTTATCTAACCATGCGAAAAATTCTCGCTATTCATGAAGCTAGTCGAGAATGTGTTTGGTTGCGATCGATAATTGAGCATAACCAACAGACTTGTGGGTTGCTTGTTGAGAAATTACTTCCAACGATCTTAAATGCGGCATGTGTTGCCCAATTAAAGGAAGGATATATTAAAGGGGATAGAACAAAGCATATTTCACCGAAATTTTTCTTCACCTGTGATTTGGAGAAAAATGGTGATATTGATGTACAACAAGTGCGATAAGTGAAAATCTTGCAGATTTATTTACGAAAGCACTTTCACCAATTATTTTCAGGAAATTTGGCATATCAATTGGAGTTCGAAGCCTCCGAGATCTATAATGATGTTCATCAGGGGAGAAAATACGCGTTGCACTCTTTTTCCCTTCACTGTGGTTTTTCCCATGTGGTTTTTCCAGTAAGGTTTTTAATGAGGCAACAAATGAAATCGTATCAAAAGGAAATATGTACTCTTTTCCTTCACTAGGTTTTTGTCCCACTTGGTTTTTCCTAGTAAGATTTTAACGAGGCAAATTCTTTGAAAAACATCAAAGGGAGAGTATTATGAAATTATAATAAATAATATGTGGATGTTTTTAATGTTGTAAAAGTTAGTTGATTGTTGATGAGATGAGATAAGATGAGATGTATTTAATGTGGTAAATGTTAAATGAAATAGTATAAATTTTTATACTATAAATAGACCGATGTATTTGTATTGAATCATATCGAAAATAATATTATCTCTCTACAATTCCATGTTTATATTTCTATTCTTGTCCAGTTATAATAGTTTCATAACATAATAATAATAATGTAATAATAGAAAACTTCTCGATGTGCTCTGATTAGCTTGTTCGCTGGAAAAAGCTCCTAGACAAGCGGCATACCGAAACCATGAATCGACGCGACGACCACTTGGTCCGAGACGCCAATTCTAACTGGCGGAGATCCTTTTGCGCCTCCATAAATTGTCTACCCAGAAAACGTCGGCAACAAAATTCAAAACCCTGACGTAGGCCGTTCGTGAGCGCTACCGCACGGCTCGTCAAAGAAGGCAACACAATAATTTTTCATATTTTTCAAGTGTTCGAGTCTCAGATTCTCATTTTCTTTTCCTCAATCGCATGACAGCCGATGTCTCCTGTTTGTTTCTGTTTCAGCCACTTCAATTTATTTATTATTTTTTATTTGTGGCAATGCTCATCGACAACATATCGTGAGCAATATGGCACCATATGATTCTGCCTTTCTTGGAATACTAGCCATCGACTAAACATTTGGGGACGTACGTCTTACGATTGTTGGTATTTCGGTGGTTTCGGTGTGTTTGCCGGTGGCTAATTTATGCAGACTCAAACGGGGTAAGTCGATGCACATACTACGTGTCCGTAAGACGTATCGCTCCGATATTACGTGCTCAATTGGTTTAACGGCGAGCTATCCCAAGATACAACGACTTCTAACTTCGGAATCGCAACACTTTCGACTCAACGAAGTTTTTCGGCGAATCTTACTACGAGACTCGGTTCTTTCTTGCACTATGATCCTCGGACGTAATTCTAGTATGCATGCAATGAATGCAACTTCGTTCTATTTGTTTCCAATGCTATGGGAAACTTTATTTATAGAGACCCAAGGATCTGAAGTACAAAAAGGTGTATCTCTTTAAGAGAAAACACTCTTTTAAGAGACAAAGGTGTAACTCATTGAGCCGCTGTCGGCTCGAGCTTTGACCGATCTGCTTGCGAACGGCTCGATTCGTTTTCACCCCTATGTTTCGTGCATATTCGGGCCATGAGTGATTGAGCTGCTCACGAGGCCCGGCCAATGCTTCTGATAGGCCCGAAACCCACGCTCGATGTACTCGGCTATTCATATATCGATACATGATGGGCCCACATATAGGCATTATTTACAAGCCCAATTGAAAGGTAATTGGGCCTTTAATATTTCGATGAATGCTATAGGATTTAGCATGCCGCAGCAGTGAGCAAGAGAAATAGCGTTCGCAGACGTCAAGGATACGAGAGTATGGCGAGTTTCTCTGAATTAACGATGATATTTAGGCTCGATTGCATGGATTGCTCTTTATTTACTGTAATCTGTGCACGCGTGATTCTTATCATCATTGTTCCTGAATAAATTTGGCGTTTATACGGTGAGTTTTAACTTTTATGAATGTCGTTTTCTCCGGTGTTGGTGAAGACGGAAGAAAGGCCGAAAGATTTTCCGTGGCTTAACAATTTGCTCCATCTTAATTTACAACAAGAATTTGTTGACTGTTGTTTGATTTATCGCATTCCAAATCTAGAGTTGTATTTTCTCGTGCAACATCATCAAATTCACGTCGTTGTGGCTTCACAACTTTTCTCCATTTCAATTTACAGCAAGAAATTTGTTGATTTCTCGCATTCCTATTCTTGAGAGCCAGAGTTGAACATTGTACCGCGGTTGTAGTTAAATCGTGAAGACAATTTTCGGGATCGTATATATTCGTTTATGTCGGTTTTCAATTTTTTTTGTTCTTCCATTAGATCCCTTTGTTCTTCTGCAGGCCCGTGGATTGCGTAAAGCACACCTCAAGAGGCTCAATGCCCCAAAGCATTGGATGTTGGATAAACTCGGCGGAGCTTTCGTGAGCAACTCTCCTAGTCCTTTGTTTTACCATCTTATGATTTCTTTAGTTTCCACTACTTTACGACTTCTTGACATACATATATGCTTCTTCTTCAGGCCCCAAAACCTTCATCAGGGCCTCACAAATCAGGGGAGTACGCTATAAAGAAGCCAGAAAAAGGAACCCCCATTGTTTGATTTGAATTTCCAATTCCACGGAACGTTTCCTTCGTCCGAGTTTCTCTTTAAACGTTTCTTCATCAACGATCACGCAGTTCAAGCTCTGCAAAGTCCGCGTTGGTCCACTTTGGCAAGAAGGCAATCCCGTACCTCGACACGTACAACGGGAGAACGATCCCGACCCCATAATCAGAGCGAACGACACCGTCAAGCTCAATCTCGAGACGGGATAGATCGCCGACTTCATCAAGTTCGACGTGGGGAACGTCGTCGTGGTCACGGGCGGCAGGAACAGGAGACGAGTGGGCGCCATAAAGAATCGGGAGAAGCACAACGGAAGCTTCGAGACGATCCACGTCCAAGATTCGACCGGGCACGAGTTTGCTACCCGTTTGGGGAACGTGTTCACGATCGGCAAAGGGGCGAAGCCGTGGGTGTCGCTTCCTACGGGGAAGGGGATTAAGTTGTCGATTATCGAGGAGCACAGGAAGAGAAGTGCTGCTGCTCAGAATCCTACTACAGCTTAAAGAAGGTAACAATTTTTGTCTTGATGATTAGGGGTAAGTTTTTTATATATGCATTCTTGTTTTATCTTCGGACTTTGTTGTGTTTTTGGATGTTTTTGCAATGAAATTGGTTAAAATTTTCGCATCTTCCTTTTCAAATAGGGGTAAATTCCGCTATACTCCTTTTTGTGATGACATTGATTAAATTTTCGCATCTTCCTTTTCAAATAGGGTAAATTCCGCTATACTGCATCCAATTATGCTGAAATGCACATTACTATCTTGTAGTTTATTTATTATGTAAAACTCCCTTACAATTTCTAAAACGCAGTGTTGTATCCTACGGTCAGCAGATTGGTCCCGCGAATGCGCTCGTAATGCGACTTAGACAAACTTGAACCATTTTTTTTACATGAATGACAATAATATTATTTTCTTCTCAACAACAAAATGCTACTCCCTCCTCAAGATATGAGTTCAAGAAGATTTCTTAACACGCATCTTGAGAGAGATCGAGGTATGGTGCTACATTTTAGAAATTAAAAAAGTTGTGTAATAACCAAATCATAAGGTAGTAGTAATATGCATTTTGGCATGACACATGATAATATAATGAAATTTATCCTTTCAAATATAAAGACTAAAAGGCCAAAGTTTTCATAATTGTTTTATCTAACCCGAAAATACAGAGCTCGATCCAGGTATGAACACATATTTACATTAACTCGTAATTCATCATAATTTATTTTCTATAATGAGGCAACTGCCTTTATCACTCATTAGGTTATTGCACTAGAAGATAACGGCTTTTCCCTCCTTACGCGGCACCCTCATCATTGTGAAGGAGCATCTGATCAAAGTGCCAAACACCTGCAAAGTAAGTCAATGAATTAGGAAGAGATTGTTACAAACATGTAAAAAAAAAAAAAGCGATTTGTTTGCACGTTGTATTTATAAGATACCATGTCCTTTGCCCACTCTCCTCAACTGAGCAACATATTCTGCAAACTTCTTCAGGGATTCGACCTGAAAACGGGCCTCGAAAGAATTAGAAAAAAAAATATATTTGTAAGAATTCAATTCAATTTTATGCAAATGGGACTATTATCATGCTATTGATGTCTCCTTTCAGGGTTTTGAGGCCTTTATTACAAGAGAACTCATTTTTTTTTGTCTTTTGGCGACACAAGAGAACTTATTGTTGTCTGATCTAAAATCTTACCTGCTCCTCCAAGTAGTCATCTATAAAATCCATCAATTGGGGATCATTGTTTGACTCCGCAACCTTGGAAAAGGTAATCAACCGATTATGGATTCGAAAATGAAATACACGAAAGGTCTAATTTTTTTTTATAAATTGCCCTTACACTCTGTAGTTTCATGAGCTTTTCATAGTTCAACTTCTCCAATGACAATGCAAGCTCCATAGCTGAGATGAAGACAAATCGAATCAATGTTGAAAAAAGACGAACAACATGACTCTACTTGGATTGAATGAAATCCAATGAAGTAGCGTAGAAAAAAAAATTGAAGAGAAAATGATCTTAGTAGGTATTTCTTTCATTTTAGTCACCTAGATTTAAGTATAAACTTAACATTGATTAATTTTTTTCTTTCTCACCTAGTTTTTTTTTCCTCAACTAGTTCTTATCTTTTCTCTTCCGTATATATTTCTTCATATAGTTCTTTTCCATTTCCTTACTAATTTTCTTAAACCAAACTTGAGTGCAAAAGGACTGAAAGATAATAGAAGGTCACCGTGAAGTGCATCGCCTTTCTCGGGGTGATCGAACTCCATAGGCGGTGCCTGAATGCTTCTTAACATCACTTTTCCTCCTCGCATGTTCTGCAAATTTAATCTCATCATTCAAAACTGACACCAAAAACAAATAAATTTACGATTTTAATTGAGTGAGGTAAATATATCCGTTTACTTGATAATTCATTAGTCCCTCGGCATGTCCTCGCTCTTCTACGCTCGACTCCTTGAAGAATCTGACCGGGATTTGTTAAACAGATACGATGAGAGGTCAAAATTGAAAAAAAAAAAAGGCTTGTTTACTTTTTTGGTCCTTCAAAATCGGGGTGGCAGCGTTAGTAATGACAACTAAATTAAAGTATTGAAGTTTTAAGAGAATAAATTTCAATATTAAAGCAATTCGAGGTCAAATAAATTCAAGATTGATAATTTTAGGACAATAAGTTTCGAAATTGAATCCATTTAAGACAGTTAACGCCCGAATTTTAAACAATGTCCTCAAATTGTTAAAAATTTATTGTATTACAAGTACTACATTCAATTTAAATGTCCTTATATTGCTTTAATTTGGAAATTACTTGTCCTAAATGTCACTATACTTAATTCCTCGCTCCACAGATATAAATATAAAAAATAATCACACCCAAAAAAATGAAAAAAATAAACAAAACAAGCTTTACTTGGCGAGGCCTCTCAGAGCGACGTTGTCCCTGTCGAAATACGCATAGGCGGCGTGGTACACATACGACACGGTGTATTCCACGCTGAAACAAAAGCGCACGTTAGCACTACAGATAGAGAGAGAGAGAGAGAGAGAGAACGCACTTGATCTGCTCATTAATGGCGGCCTCGCACTCATCGGCGAACAGATGTCGGGCGAGCGACACGTTGGGAACGGTGGGCACCGCGAGCTCGTCCTTCTTCACCTCTTCGAACGGCTGAAACGCCAATCCATTCAACACGACATCATTAGACGCACCGCACACGAAACTATCGTCCCTTTTCCTCGTCAAAATCGGACAGGAAAAAGCCGACGAGGGACATCTTGCGTTGAAACACAGCGATGAGCCCGTGTTAGAATTTGACGATGATGTCCGAGGAAAGGGTCCGACGATAGAAGAGATGGGCACGGCTGACATCTTTTTGATCTGCAAAGGGCTCCTCTGTATGATGATGAAGAGAGGGTAAATCTTGATTGGAAATGAGATGTGAGGATCTTGGAATGTGCTAGTGTTTGTGCTGGAACTATATAGAAAGATGGGCCGTGATTTTCGGACAGTGGGAGGCGTGACACGTGGAGCGTGCTGGGCTCGGCTTGTGTTAGGCTCGTGTGCTTATCTCCAAATCTTTCGGTTGTATTAATTGGAGGTGTATTACCAAAATGTGTTACGTCGAAGAAAATGATTTGTTTGTCGTTTTGTGGTTGTGTCCAAGATTAGGTGTGAGTTTTGTATTTGCTTGATTATGAATTTTAATTTGAAAAAGAATTTTAAAAATATATATTCATCGAGCTCAATCGCTTCGATTATTGCACATATGTCCTAGTTATTTTGCCCAGAGTCATTTTAAATTGCAAATGCCAGCTCAAGGTGGTTAGAATGGTGCCCCGCCCGGTCAAAAAGATATTCATAATTCCTATCTCGACAATCAACCTATTGGAGTATAAACCAATCTCCGTTCGATTAAGTATATAATACATGACATGCATATAGACTTGCCCAACCGTCGGTTTCGGTTAACCGGCGGTTGGGAACCGGCGCTGTTGCGGGTTGGTTGAAATGACCAACCGGCCACAATCGGCCGGAGGCGGATGTCGGTTGGCCGTCTCGGAACCATCGGTCAAAGGATATCCGACGGTTACCATCCGCCGGTGTATTTAATTTTTATTTTTTTGATATATATTTCGATAGTTTTCGATACACGATTATATTTTTTCCAGTATATTAGAAGGGTTTTCGGTTCAAAAATGCTAATCAACGTAAATTTCATTACAAAAATGAAATTACAGTTACAATTAGGATTTACAAATTAGAAAATACAAAGTAAGAAAAAAAAGTTTATTCGTTGTTCATTGAATCGCAATCGCCATTTGCCAAAAGCTAATCGATACTCGGTTTCTGATAAAATGTACAATAGAAGTTAGATATTAAAAATATAATCAATAAATAAAAAATGAAATTAGTATTAAGGACTTATCTCTTTCGGGCTTTGTCGGTGGCTTGGATGTTAAGCGAGCGGTTACTTGGAGACGTTGGCTGAAAAATAAGATTGTATGAGTAAGTAATTATATACAAATATAAAATAAAAAAATTAATACAATGAGATTGAGTGGTATGGTACTTATCTTTTTTCGGACTTGAATCTTTCGCCATTTTCGAAGATTCTCTACTCTCTCTACTCTTAGTCGCCGCCATCACTAGTCTCTGTGCCGGTGGTATCGCGGAACCCGTCGTTGTCCGAATCGGTATTCGGAAATATTGTGTTCGATTTTCGGCTCTCGTCCAATCATCGAGAAGGCATTGGTATTCGACGTTTTCTACCGTCAACCTCGAACGCCTTTCACTTAAAGTTAAGCCGCTCATGCTAAAAGCTTTTTCAACCGCGACGGTTGATATGACGACAAAGATTTCCCTAGCGATCTTCGCCAATGTTGGATACGTTAGCGACATCTTCGACCACCATCTGAGGACGTTGAACCGATTCTTGTCCTCGGCGAACTCAAACGTGGTCGACAAGTAGTTATCTATCTCTACGAACGGGTTCATTGACCTTTGGCGTTTGGTCGTGTTGAGGAGGTTGTAGTAGGAGGCTAAACAATCATTACCGCTAGCACTGCTACTACTAGTGGATTGACCCGAACTCGATCGAGTTGGATCTTGACCAATATCGGTCTTATACGCTGTAAAGACTGCCTTTAGAGCGTCATACCCTATATTCCTAACTTGAATATAGTAGTTCACGGGGAGAGCACTAGAATCAGCCGCAATGGACTGGTAGTATAGTGCCAGAAAATTATTTGTCTCATCTACGCGTATTCTGGGTCCAATATATTTGCAATGATAAAGATATCGGGTAGTTCCCAAAAGTATTTCAGCCATTTAGCCTTCATGGCTAAAACGGTCAGGCCTGCAATATCGTCATCTATAAAAGCGTTTAGAATGCATGAAGTATGTCACATATGCCGTTGCACCCGTCCCACATCGTAGGATGTACCGTTACGCCGAATTCGGAGTTTTCATCGTAGAAATCGCTCAAGGCGTGACGATATTCGTACGACGTATCTAACATGTATGTAAAATTCCACATGTTGGATACATCTAAGGCAAACTGTTTAGGCGTGATTGCCACACTTATACAATGACGCTTCCACTTATTCAGTATAGAAAAGTGGCACATCACGTAACTAATTGCCGTTCGTATCGGCGTAACGTGTGTCTTTAGATGCGTGAGTGCGTCTTGAACACATAGGTTAAGTATGTGGCAGAAGCACCGGAAATGGAAGAATCGACCGCCAAGTGACGGTCGATAATACTTAAATCAAATTTTCAATGCTTGCGTTATTAGCGCCAGCATTATCAAAGGATACCGAGAAAATCTTCTTGACTATCATATATTCCAATATGATACTCATAAGTTTCAGTGCGATGTTTTGAGTTGTGTGTGTTGTGTTAAATTCCCTATACGCAATTAAGCGTTTCTGTACTTGCCAAGAGTCATCCATCCAGCATGTAACGCCCATGTAATGATAAACTTGCCAGTGATCGCTCCATATATCGGAGGCAATTGACATTTTACACTCTAAATTTCCTAATTGATCTATTAACTCGCGTTTATATGCGAGTACCGTCTTCCTAATATCTCGCGTAAGGGTGCTACGTGAAACTTTCTTCGCTTGAGGGTTATACGACTTTCTGATCCACTCTTTGTAGACCGGATCATCGGCAAACCGAAAAGGAAGATGTTTTGTGCAAACAAATTTTACAAGTTGTTGGCGCGCGACGTCTTTATTGTACATGAACAAAGACGTCGGACTCGCACAGGGTCCTTGTCCGGTAGCGGAAGAACCCGTACCTGTAGCCCTGTGCATTTGACTTTTACTAATTCCTAGCTTAGTAAGATGTATTTACCGGATATGGCTGGTGAAGTTGCCATATCCGCCACCCCTTCTTAAAAGTGTACTCCTTACCACAATAATTACATATAAGTTTAAAAATCTTTATTTTCGGTCGATACTTTCTTGAAGTGTACCGCAAAAATATCCGAGCGTAGAGCGGCGGCGGCCTCGGAGTTTCTTCCGATTGGTCCCGTTGCGTGTTGCGCGTTGCTCTCCGTTCCATCCATGTCCGAGCCGAGGACGTCACTCAGGTCGAGCATAATTTCGGGGGAGTCATCATATTGGTAGTAGTCATCTTGCGATGAACTACCAACAATATGTTTCCCCCTCGATCTCGAATTCGATCATCGACGATGGTTATCCATATCTAAATAGAAGATTAGAAAAAAAATGTTAGATAAAATATGTGTAAACTTACGAGAAACGAGGCGAGTAAAGGAGCGCCGTGTAGTAGAGCCGGGCGGGGATTGATGAGTGTTGTGTAGTAAAGCCGGGCTGTGATTGATGGATTAGTATTTTAATTAGTTTATTTTTAATTCGTGGACTACAACGAAGTTGAGGATTAAGCGTTTTGATAGTGAATGATTGAGAGAAAGAGATGAAATTGAGTTGTGATTTTTTGAAGACGGGTGGGGGGTATTTATAATTTTTTGGGGTACGTAGCCGTTGCAAACGCCGGTTGCAACGGTAATTTTTTTTTTAAAATTTTCCATCTAACGGCTATATATTATTATATATTTATTTATTTATTTTTAATGGCTACCGACACATAAGTCGTGTTAGATTTTTTTTTATTTTTAAATCAATGGTTGTACTGTTATATTTTTTTCGGATATATATAAATATATATGTATATATATATATATATATAGATATATATATAGTCGGTTGAACCGACAACCGGTGGTTCGCGAGGAACCCGGACAACCGCGGCCGCCGGTTGCGGTTGGTGGCCGGTCGGAATCGCCGGTTTCGGTTAAATCTAGGCAAGTCTACATGCATATAAGCATGCCCTCTATTTTCAAGTTGTTTTAAAGTGAACCTCACTTGAGGTTATATGTTGGGGTTCTGGTTTGGACAATAATATATTTTATTTAACAACAACTCGTATCAACATGAGATTATACTCCAAATGAGATGTATGATGTGTTCCTGATTCTTGCAACGACTTTGAATCAGTGTAGAATGCAGCTTATGTCGATTGCTCGGTTGGGAGGAGATTGCGTTGATTTTTCGTTTGGTACCTAGTGTCGAAAGTCTTTATTGATATTGATGGTGGTTAGACGACGTGAAGGTGGAAGATGATTGTCGTTGGAGAGAAGGTTCGTTTGGTTGTCTTATGTTTGAGAGAGGTTTGTTGGTGCCCGTTTGGTGATCTTGTTTTTTTTTTTGTCTCGAGGTATCCTCAATTGACGTGGCTATAAACTAGCCCCTAAATATCGGCGTGGGCCTGCACCACACAGACCTGACAGAAGCTTTAATTTCGTTACACACTCCAATGGTGACTAATCCCCGAGGATAGATAAATATGTCCCAAATTTATCTAACAACGATAGTCAAGGTAATCCTACTTAGGTGGAATTCGACCTCATTCCTAGGGATTGACATGTCAACCCCCATGACACTAGAGCCAATGAAACCAGGGGTGTTTAAGACCGGATCGGACGGTTCGGGCCGAAAAAACGCTGATCGGTCATTTTCCGATTCGGGTCTGGTCCAGTCTAAACTTTTATTTAAAAAAATAAAATAATGTTCGTTTATTTACATTTTAGACTGAAAAATATTAAAGAATCAATATTTGGTGTGGTGGTTAGGTTCTAAGTCTTTTTTTCCATCAACTTGGGTCAAATCCTGACCAAACTTTTTTTTACTGCATTTTTTTACCTTAAAAAAAGTTATCAAATTATTAATGGGACTTCCAATTAAAACTTAATATTTTACTAGTCCAATGTTTTTTGATGATTAACAAGTATTTTTAAACTAATATATTTTTTCTATTGTTATGGACATCGGTTTTACTCCAGTTTTATTCTGGTTAAACTACTAAACCTTAAACCACTAAATTTTTCGGTCCGGTTCGTAAACTCGGTTTAAAAACCATGTATGAAACATAATCCTACACTAAGTAAGTAAATAATATATGACATACATATAAGTTACTGAGTTACTCTCTTTATTGTGAATTAGTTTTTAAATGAAACTCCACTTGAACTTATATGTTGGACTTCAGAGCTAAAGAGAATTTTAAACCCCTACGCAACCAGAGAGAAATTATAATAAATAATATAGTGACGACAGAAGACGATGGCTAAAATGCTGGAAGGACCACCAAACAATAACGCATATATTGTAGTGTAGTCGTGTGAACGAATGAAAATGTCAAGCCGCCTTCTTTAGAAGTGAAGAGATGAATGGTGTGACGATGTTGCGAAAAAGGAGGGAAAAAAGGAGTGTCATCCCTGCTCCTACCGACTCGAAGAAAACTTCTCCATTACTGTCTTGTAGATAGAGAAAAAATGGATCTTTCACCTGGGTAAGAACATGCCATAAGAGACTGAGAATCTCGTTCCATTGGCAAGCCCACAAGTTTATTTATTCCATTTTCATAAATTATGGTAAGCAAGAATTTTTAATCTTGCATTTTTCTCTTGAAAACGATAGTTTAATGAGCACAAATACATAGCTAAGCCAATCAAGTCCTCTGGATATAATTAAGAAATCTTTACCGAGAGTGAAGCCATCACACTCACACAGGACTAAAATGTAAAACATGAAGAAAAAAAACGATAGGAAAAAAAAACTATCTATATGTGTTAATTAAGTGTGAGATCAACTTAAAAGCTGTAATTTGGTATTAATCAATCATAATTTATCTTTGATTAATAATTATTAAAAAATGAATATTCACTTTCTAAATTTGTAAAACAAACTGAAAACCACGTTCATAGCTTATGCAAACCACATAACCATCACTCTTTTTTTATTCGAATTTAATTTGATTATTAAATAATGAATCATTTATTATGACACATATATGGGTGTGCAATAAGACTAATTTCAATAATTATTTTGTGTTATTGTTGAGCTAAGCCTAATATATTTTATTTATTTAACAGAATCCAAAATATTAAGGTTTAATTAGGGTTTTTTGTCCATAGAAATTAGAAAGTCATTTCTTCTTCCTCAATCCCAAAAGTCTCTTGCTTTCCTTCTCACGTGTTGATGTAAATTTCAGCAAATTAAACAGAAGACAATGAGCTGCATCCTCAAATCCAATTCTCTCAACCAGATGAGAAACGCTAGAACTCTCCTCGCCGCTCGAACGGCGATCGCCACACGTTCAATCTCCACTGTTTCTCCGGCGCTTCTTAGTCAACCAACCAATCACCTCTCGCCGCATCAGCTCCGCAATCCGTTCTTCACTACAGTACGCCACATCCGTCAGCTGCGCGACCCCAGCACCAGGTAAATTCCCTCTCCATTTAGTGCGGTGCTGGAGTTTTCCCCCTTTTTTTCTTTTAAATTCACTCATTTCGTGTGTTTATTGGTTTCGCTAGATTATAGCTGCATTTGATGGTTTCCCATGTTTTTGTAATTGCTAAAAGATCTAATATAGTATATATTTATCTATTTCGTTTGATTTGTATAGTGAAAGTTTGAAAACATGTAATCCAATTATAATTGTCTACGTACGAGAGCAAACGAACTAGTTAAACTTACTGTATTGGCACTCAATGGATGATGACGAGAAATTATTTAAATTTTGTGACAAAGGTATGAGATCCCACCTCCTGTGAATTGGGGTATACGGATTGTGCCCGAGAAGATAGCGTTTGTCATTGAACGGTTTGGGAGATACGTGAAGACATTGACTCCTGGAATCCATTTGTTGATTCCTTTAGTTGATAAGATCGCGTATGTTCATTCCTTGAAGGAAGAGGCGATCCCGATTCCCGACCAATCAGCTATTACAAAGGATAATGTCAGCATTCAAATTGATGGAGTGCTCTATGTGAAGGCATGTTTGTTGTCCATTAAATGATGTTTTATGTATGCATTGACCTATGATGCGGTTCTTTTTCTTTTTAAATGAGTGCCAACATTAAAGAAATGTTTCAACATTTTTTTTTTGTTTTACCACTTCTTTTTTTTTTTTTGTGTCTGAAGATAGTGGACCCTAAGCTGGCATCATACGGAGTTGAGAATCCGATGTATGCTGTGATTCAACTTGCTCAAACAACTATGCGAAGCGAGCTTGGTAAGATCACTCTTGACAAGACTTTTGAGGAACGGGACACACTCAACGAGAAGATAGTGGTGAGTACTTAAGCTTCTTTATGTTTATTTGATTTTTAGACATGAATATTACATATTTCTGTAACATCGAATATTTCATGAGGCAATAGTGACAATTACTGTCTTAATTTTGAGAGGCCCTTGGTAATGGCTGCATTCTTATTTCGGGCTGTAGTGAAAGAAATGTACATCCTAGATTCAGCCCTTTTGCTATGGATGTTGGAAAATTCATTAGTGTCTTGGCTGTGAAATTTTCCTGGATTCGTTTATCTTGTGTGATGATAAATAAGATGGTTTATAGTATTAAAATAGTAAAATGCATTTTAGGAGCAATTACTGCTCTGCAGCAGAAACGTACTTTGTTGGATGATCTTATTATAAGCTCAAAGATTAGGAAGTACTTTTTATTATTGTGATATAAGCAAGTGTTCCTGTATGTCCTGAGAAATATATGACCACATCATCTATTTCAGACTTTTTGTTAGAATATACGCAATATTTGATCCACCAAACTGGCTAAGAAGACTCCTAAAGTATATCTCGATGTTTACGTCTAATAATAGACATTTGATGCAGATTGCAATTAATGAAGCTGCAAAGGATTGGGGATTGAAATGTCTTCGTTATGAAATAAGTGGGTGCATCTGTTATTACAACTTACAAGTAACTTTTTCATTGTTTCCATTAACCAACTTATTTATTGTTTTTGAATACTTTTCAACTTCTTTGATTCTCCTCAACATTTCAGGGGATATATCTCCTCCACGAGGGGTGAGGGCTGCTATGGAAATGCAGGCTGAAGCAGAACGCAAACGGAGAGCTCAAGTGTTAGAATCAGAAGGTAATTGGTTATTGGCTCTGCATCCCTCATTTATATTGGCCCTCTACACTTTTTATTTTTTCTAGGCCGCTAAATCTCTTTCAAAAGCATACACATCTAGACTTATGATGCCGTTAAACGCCATAAGTTGATAATTTATGTTACTTACATGTTGCGAAACAACGTCGAGCCCAGATTTTATCATTTTTTCAACATATAGTCAATACATAAAAAGTTATTTATTATGATCATGAAATCAATGTGTCTAAATATGCAGGAGAAAGGCAGGCAAACATAAATATCGCAGATGGAAAGAAAAACTCAGTGATCCTTGCATCTGAAGCTGCAAAGCTGGACCAGGTCAATCGAGCTCTAGGTAACTTAGCGTTTTCTCAAAAAGCAAATTTTTTGATTTTCTATCACCTTCTAAAGAAGTAGCTATTCATTTTTTTGCAACCTTTAGCAGAGAACGGTTGATTTACCTTTGAACGAGTGTGAAAATTCACAAAAATTACTACTTTCCTCCTTAGAAAAACCATTTGGGTCTCGCATTAATTTCTCCTCCCATTTGTGATATAAATAATAACAGGTGAAGCAGAAGCTATCCTTGCTAGAGCGCAAGCAACTGCGAAAGGAATTGCTATGGTGTCACAGGCCCTTAATGAAAGTGGGGGCGTGGAGGTACTTTTTTTTTTTTTTACTTTCGCCGAGTATTTTGAGCCTAACTTCCTAAAATTCATTTTCGTGGACATTTTTTTCTTATTTCCAAGACATCATTTCATTTCCTTCCTATCTATTGCATGTTGCAGGCAGCTAGTCTTAGAGTTGCTGAGCAATATATTCACGCTTTCGGTAACATCGCCAAGGAGGTAATAATAACACTAATCTAGCTCAACATCTATACCATTGGTTGGTCAATTTGATATGCCAATTTGAATACTTTTTCGCCCTTAATACTAATAATAATAATGACAAAATAATAACTAACTCTATATATAATTTAAAACAAATATAAACTCAAACTTTATATATTATTTAATCAATAATTTTAAAAAAAATTGTAATTCCGTTGAACCGGGTCATTCTTCTGTTCAGTGAAGTCGAAAATTCTCCAAAAGAATAATTTAAAAAAATATTTTATTTTTCGTTTCAAGCTTTTTAATTTTTTTTATTATTTAAGAATTTGCATACAATTTTCAATTTTGATGTTTTGTTAACCACAGATATATTGTGCATGAAATACTAGTATTCAAGAATTTAACTGTAAACATGTAAATCTCATTCAATTTCTTTCCTTTCCGGTTCGTTAGGGAACAACGGTGCTTCTTCCTTCTAGCGCTTCGAACCCTGCGAGCATGATGGCTCAAGCCCTCGCAATATACAAGAACTTGGTTGGTAAGGACTCAGACAAGGAGTTTCAGAGAATATCTGGAACCGTTGGATCAATAGATGGTGACCAAATCGAATCTCCACCATCGCTTGGCTCTGGTTCAAGAACCGAGGCCGCCGCCTCAGAGGAAGATCACCATGGAAAACCCGTCTTCTCCCTGCAAAAGCCAAAAGAAGAATGACATAATAATGAGAGGAAGGATTACAGATACGAGGATACTACTCTCGTGTTCTTGCTATTGTTAAAGGCGTTTTCATGTTCCTTATGGAGACTATATGAGATAACAATTGATTCGGCTGTTCTCTGCGTAGCTACTTATTGACGGACTTTTTTTTATTATTGACGGAGAACTGAATTAATTTCTCAGGTTTTCCTAAATAAATTGGTTTGGTAATTCGAATATTGAATCTTTTCTATAAGTAACAATGAACATTTGATTAAGGCTTTTTTTTTTTTTTTAACGCGAGGCGAGATTGGATTGCAGAGCATGGTTTCTGCAAAAACAACGTAGGAATCTTTACGGAACATTGCAGCTGTAATTTTCTGTTTTTATTCCCCCACCCCCCCTCTTTCTTTCAAACAGATAGTTTTTTCATATTAAGTAAATAGCCTCCGTCCATCCATATGGGTTTATTTAAAAATAGACTCAAGTATCTATAGACTATTTATACCTTACTAATCAGGACCCACATAACAAGAAAAGTTTTAAACAAAGCATTTTTACAGTGGGTACTTAGAGATACAACGAGTACTCAGAGAATGAGTATCCTTTGTATAGCTGATGTATAGCTGAGTACCCAATGTGCTGCGACAGTGGGTACTAACAGATACAACAGGTACTCATAGAGTTGAGTTCATAGCTGGTACCCCTTGTAGAGCTGAGAACCCAGCTAGAGCATGCTGGAATTAAGGGTTCTCAGCTATATAACGGGTTCTCAACCCTGATCTCAGCTCTGAGAACCCTTTATATAATTGAGTACACAATGTTGTGACAGTGGGTACTCAGAGATATAACGGTACTCAGAGAGCTGAGTTCATAGCTGAGTACCCGTTGTAAAGCTGAGAATCCTGCTGGAATTAAGGGTTCTCAGCTATATAACGGTTTCTCAGTTCTGATCTCAGCTCTGAGAACCCTTTATATAGCTGAGAACCCGTATAAAAAAAAGTTTATTGTATAAGGATTTGAACCCGTGACCTATTAGTTGAGTGACTTACTAGACAACCACTGTACTACGATCCACCCTCCCGCCCTTAAACGCTTCGCGTTTGACTAGTCCTTATTGCTGAGTATAACGTAAAATGACATAAATACCACTATATTTAAGGCCATTGACCAAAACTTTTCGTCAACGAGACTATTTATTAAAAAAATTGCTCAAAGACCATTTATTTAAAGAGCTCGTAAATTGCATCCATCAGCGTCGTGGTGGGGGCTCATAGGTCTGGTGCACCTAGTCGCCCTCGAATATACTTGTCACCAAGTGGGCATACTAGCAAATTAGTTACCGATATAAAGCAACTATATATACAAGTGAAACATGAATTGTTTTTCTAATATGGAATACCATTCTCATTCCTTAACTTTCATGCCCCGTTTGTTTATAACGTGTAATATAAAGGCTCATGGTAAATTAGTATAACATGTCATGTATTATTTATCTCAGCTATTCAACTTAGCTTATTTATATGGACCAAAGGTATAATACCGGGCTTCATGCTAATAACATGTTGGAATTAATGAAATCCAAACACAATATAAGGTTATAGTTTATCCAATAATCTAATATGGGACATTCACCCTTGGGGGTGGGTTTACAACATCACAATGATACTCACATATATTACTGTGTAAGATGATGTGTCATAATTGTTTTTATTTTGGGGTTATTTTTTGTTTTGCTAATCAAGATGATATTGAAATATTTTGTTTAATCACAATATGTATAATGTAATGTTATGTGGATTAATATGTTTTTTATGTAATAGTTGATGTATAACGTGATGTATAAGGTTGAAGCACTCAAGGCTGAGGCAAGGCCGAGGTCGAAGCATTCAGGACTGAGGCCGAAGCACTCAAGGCCGACGGCTGAAGCAACCCGGCCGAAGCCGAAGTACTCATGACCAAGGCCGATGGCTGAAGCAACCCGGCCGAAGCCGAAGTACTCATGACCAAGGCCGAGGCCGAAGTACTTATTCTCCTCGAAGTCATCACCCGGCCAAAGTCCGATATTTCTAGGGAGTATTCAAATTCGACGGCTAAGGAGATATTTTAGGAAAAAATTCAAATCTCAATCGAATGAGATATTCTCGGAGGTCGATTCAAACGTTCGACGGAGCAGCCCGAATCATGCGGCCCACTAAAGTAGGTCGGCTTCTCCTATAAATACCTCCGCTCATTCATCATTCAAGGTATGTTCTCTACATTCAAGACATCTCTCAATACCATGTCTAAAAAAACATCTCTCAATATCCATTTTTACTCCCACATTTCCCTAGAACCTCTTAAAGAAAAATACTCTCCTGACTTAGGCATGGGGGAAAATACCATAACCCGCTCAATCCAAGCATAACAGGAATCGACCCCCAGAGGTCCACGAAGGACACGACGGAAGGATGGAAGAAGGGTGAACCTTTTTTTGGCATCATCATTGGCACCGTCTGTAGGAAATTGTTAGACAAAATATTATGGTGAGCATTAGATCAAATCTGCATCAGCACGAAGAGGAAGGTCCCAACAAAGAGGAGGTGACTCGTATGTTGACAACGCCATGGAAACCGTGCTCTCAAGCGACCAGAATTTGCCGAGTTGAAACAAATAATGGAAGAGGTGAATGCCATGAGAGAAGGGCAAGCAAGACAATGGTAACAAGAGAGGCAACGGGAACAAACAAAACGAGGGGAGCAAGCAAGACGAGAGGAGCGAGTAAGAGAAGAAAACAAAAGAGGAGGGACAAGAAAGACTAGAAGAATACGATATGAGTGAGGAGTCAGAGAACCCCGAGGCTTCTAGTACGAGGGATCCAGAACCTCCTAAACATCGCAATGAGCACGCCGACTTGTCCATACCTTCAGAGGGGCGTAGGGAGGGGGAGGAACAACTGATGACCATAAGGGAGTAGTTAGAAGCTCTGAGAGCAAGACAAAGGGAAGCTGCCAACGAAGGACGTCGGGAGAGTGAATGTGAGAATATGAAAGAGGAGTATAAAAGGTTGAAGGATCGGATAGAATCAAGTATGCTCTTGTCCACTCCTCGAGGGATCCCTTTCACCACGGACGTACTGAACTCTCCCTTACCTCCACACTTTCGCTTTCCAAAGATGAGCAAATATGACGGAAATGGATATCCGGAGGAACACCTGGAGATTTTTGAGGAAAATGTCATCCTATACCAACTCTCTGATGCTATCAAGTATAGGGCTTCGCCACAACGCTGATAAAGGGTGCACAAAAGTGGTTCACCTTGCTGCCCTTTGGCAAGATAAGCAACTTCTCGGATCTGACCATAGCTTTTCTTAGACAATTCTCGAGTCTAAGAAGGCAACGATCTTCAACAGTGAAGTTGCTCAACTTGAAGCAGGGAGATCAGGAGGGCCCTAGGGAATACTTCAAGAGGTGTAATCGTGTCATGATGGAAACTCCCGCATCTACTCTGGAGTTATCAATAACAACATTCTACAATGGCTTAAGGGAAGCAAATCTATCCCGTAATAAAGTACCCTCCCACGGTAGATGAACTACTCATGTTAGAAGAACACATCAGGCTAGAGGAGTGAACTCATTTGAAACAAAAACAAAAATGACCGGTGGAAAGTAATCTAGGACCGAGAGGCATTGGTAGCAGAAGTGTACAATCCACCCAAGGAGAAAGAGGCACCAAAGACGTATTGTCGGTCTCAGAGTCCATCTAAAAGATCCTGACAGGCATCGTGGATAAGAAACCAAAATAATGGGCGGACTCGAAAAACGCCCGCAGAAGAGAAGCAAGAGAATTGTCCTGAGGAAGATCGCTATGCACTTAAAGAGATGTGACCTTTAAGGAGGTCATCTCCACCTACATTATTACATGTTTTATTTTATGGTATTATGTATTACGAAGTTAATGAAAATATTATCTCTTTTCCATGTTCCAAAACTTAACGTCCTCTTCGTGAGTTGATGGTGTCCTCTTCGTGAGTCGACGGAAGACCTAAACGTCCTCTTTGTGAGTCGATGGCTCCTCTTCGTGTGTCGACGGAAGACCTAATATTCTCTTCGTGTGTTGACGGCATCATCCTTATGAGTCAACGAAAGACCTAACATCCTCTTCGTGAGTTGACGACGTCCTCTTCATGAGCCGACAGAAGATCTAAACGTCCTCTTCGTGAGTCGATGGCGTCCTATCGTCCTCTTCGTAAGTCGATGAAAGACTAAACATCCTCTTCATGAGTCGACGGAAGAACTAACGTCCTCATCGTGAGTCGACGACGTGCTCTTCGTGAGTCGACGGAAGGCCTAACGTCCTCTTCGGTGAGTTGACGGAAGACATAACGCCACATATGCCCTAAGGAGGCAAAAGCCCTCGAAAGAGGCCAAAGTCCTTGCAAGAGGCCAAAAGCCTACGAGTAGAAGAAAAGACCCCATAAGAACGAAAGGGAGGAAAAGCCCGTGAAAGAGACCAAAGCCCCCGAAAGATGCCAAAGCCCTAAACGTAGGTCAATGCCCTCGCAAGAAGCCAAAGCCCTCGGAGAAGAAGAAAAGACTAATAGAGAATGGAAGGGATGCACAAAGCCCTCGCAAGAGGCCAAATCCATTCGAGAAGAAGAGAAGGCACAAGAACCGAAGGGAGGCAAAAGCCCTCGAAAGATGCAAAAGCCCTCAAGAGAGGCAAAAATACTAAACTTATGCTAAAGCCCTCCGAGATGAAGAGAATGCCTTAGAAGAACGGAAGGGCGGCAAATTCCGCGAAAGAGACAAAGCCCTATGGAGAGGGAAAAACCCTAAACTTAAGCCAAAGTCCTCGAAAGAGGCCAAAGCCCCCCGAGAAGAATAAAGACTCCAAAATAACGGGAGAGAAGCAAAACCCTCGAAAGAGGCCAAAGTCGTGAGGAGAGAACCCTAAACATAGGCCAAAGCCCTCGCAAGTGGCCAAAGCCCTTTGAGAAGAAGAGAAAACAGTGGAAGACATCAGAGAAGGCAAAAGACTCAATATACTCACGCAACCTAGTACTTAAGCCCTATAACCTCGGGCGCAACTCTGCACAAGCCCCAATATATTTGACCGACTTCAGACTTAAGCAAATACCCTCGGAGGATGTGATTCCGAGCAACAAGAATTTTTAGAAGACTGAAGGTTCAAATATTTTACCTTCGACTATAAGCCTAAAACTCACTACACTCCTTTTATACTATTTAAGAGGGGGACTATTGTTACCTGGGAATTTTTTCCACGGTAAAATACTCAAAAAATTTACTCAACTCCGGAAGTCACCAAAAACCGTTAACAAAGCGGCCGATGCCAAGAAATACTTCGCGGAACAAGAGCATATCGAGCATGTCACGACAACAGCCGATAGGCAATGGCCGAGCAGCAGCAGCTGACGAGACAGAGCACCTGCCGACGAGTTCGAGCCTTTAATTTCCGAAGTGCCCAAGACCAAGGTCGAGGCCAAAGCGCTCAAGGCCGAAACACCAAAGGCCGAGACTGAAGCACTCAAGGCCGAAGGATGAAGCACCTAAGGCCGAAGACTGAAACACTCAAGAGGAAAGCCAAAACACTCAAGGCCGAGGTCGAGGCACTTAAGGGCGAGATCAAAGCACTAAAGGCTGAAGTCGAGCACCCAGGACCGAGGCCGAGGCACTCAAGGCCGAAGGCCGAAGCTACCATGCCAAGGCCGAAGGACTCATGACCAAGGTCGAGGCTATTGAGAGGCCAAATCATTCTCCACGAAGTCATGATCCGATCAAGGTCCGATATATTCGAGGAGTATTCAAATTTGACGGCTAAGGAGATATTTCAGGGAAAGATTCAAATCACAACCGAATGAGATATTCTCGGAGGTGGATTCAAACGTTCGATGGAAGAGCCCCGAATCCTTGCTGCACAACAAAGTAGGTCGGCTGCTCCTATCAATACCTCTGCTCATTCATCATTCAAGGTATTTTCTCTACGCTCATGGCCTCTCTCAACACCCATTTTTACTCCCAAAACCTCGGAGAGAGAAATACCCTCCTGACTTAGGCATGAGGAAAAATGCCCTAACCCCCTCAATCCAGGCATCGACCCCAAAGGTACAACGACGTTCACGGAAGACCAACGATGGACACGACGGAAGGCAATATATATTTTCTGGCATCATCATCCTCTTTGGGCCAATTTAAAAAGTTAATATTCCATTCACAAAATATCAATTATGATTAATTAATATTCTATAAATTCTCATCGAAATATAAATTTGAATCTTTTATTTTATCGAGTTCCGTTGAATGATGACTTCTCGATTTCTATAAACAGAATACTTTGGACCTTATTGGGTTACTCAACCCATGGTGTCCCAATGACTCATATAGTCCAAACCCAAAATCTTGCGCATCTCTATGATGATACCTATACGATGGTCCAAACTCAAACCTTAAACGAACCGTTATTTACGATGGTTCAGATACGATTTTCCATTTTCCTAACCGTAAATCGGCGGTTATAACCGGCGGTTATGAACCGCAGTTCATAGAATAATTGGGCGAGTTACGATTTAAGATTTTACGTCGAACACTACCGAAAGCTATGATCTTTTTTTAATATTCAAGGTGCATTTTTTTTCAAATAATAAAGGTGTATTTTTCTTTCTATAAATTTCCAAGATGGAATTGAAAGTTTTTTACTTTGTTAAAAAAAATCAATTTTCTTTAGTTTATTTCAATTATTACATAGGAAAAAAATTAAATAAAATATTTGGAACGTAAACCGGTGATTTCAAACTTTAACTGTAACCGACACGGTCGATTTCAAACAATAATTGTAACCGTGGTTATTGAGGTTCGGTTACAGTTAGAGATTTTATTATCCGTAAACCGACGGTTCATAACCGGGAACCGTAATCGTAACCGAATGAACTTGTCTAGCGATACCTAAATAGGTACATTTACAAACAAAAATATTTATGTTTTCATGACTGGCGCATTAATGAAGCATTCTGTCTCACTAATGATTTTGTTCGCGCGGAGGTTCGCGGTAATTAATGAAGCTAACTTGCGCCTATCGTTGAACCATTCCTTCACTTTTTCGCTCAAAAGATTCTTCATAAAATCTGAAAATTTTCTCGGAGCATCTCCGGAGCTTGTGCGCCTGATTTTTGCAAAGTCAACGGCCAATAAATTATAGTGGGGCTCATCAGGGCTTTCAAAGGCCCGCGCTAAATGATACAAGTAAAACTGCGGAGGAACAATGATTTTTCGGAGGACGTTACGAGTGAAAAAAAGTAAGTAAATATATGTTCAAAATCTATCATGCGCCTCGTGCATTAAATTCAGAAGCAGCTGAATGCGTCACAAACAAAGGACACAAAAGAAATCAACGACTTTGTCTCTCAATTTATATATATTTAGTGGCGTATTAAATGGTTTGCTCCCACTACACTACAGTATTGCGCACAATGAAGATCATTACTTGAGGGCTTTGCGCTATTTTACCTCTACCATTATTTAACTTATATTTTTCTCTCATGAAATACTTCGATAATGTCGCTGTTTAGTTATGGGGAGATTTTTTACCACTCGTTGGACCGCACTTCCTCGCCAATTATTTCAACCTTGTCTCCCGAAGCTTTTCATCGTCAATTGTTGCCTTTTGCCTGTAAACAAATTGAATTGTGCGCTATATATATATATATATATATATATATATATATATATAAATACTATATCATTACCTAGAGTGAAGATTATTGCTCACCGTGCGCAAGGTTGAACCACAAGATCATCGATGGGATGCTTAACAACTGACTTTAGAGATTGAGTTCTCTTCAAGTTTTCAAAAAATACCTCACACCATTAATTAGAAGATCCCAACACAACACATTTCATCGGGGAAAAGTCAAAATCGCTGCATGGAATTGGCCTCTCTCTTACAACATTTGATCTTCCTTGGCAGATCATCGATGGAATAACTAACAATCTCAGAGGAAATCTCAGCCTTCAACAAAATATATAAAGGCATCATTCATATTTACAACATCATTCATATTTAGAGCATACGTATGATATCAGATTCAGAGCATATTTTTGTTGCCATAATTCTAACTTCACTTAAAAGAGGAAATTAATAAATGCATATAAAATAGGGAATCAATGAATCCAACCTACATGGCCCGGAACAATGAAAAAAATAAATTTTCTTTAAGCATAGGAAATTTTGCATAAAACTCAACTGTGAAATTACGTATAAGGTTGATGGCAACGACTTTGCTAGAAGTGGGTTGAACGAGATCGACTACTGTGATATGTGTCAACATTGAGAACAAAATAATGACAAATAATGACAAATAATAACAAAACTTGGTCTTCAAACATCGTTTCGTTAAAAAAAATCAAAGAAATAACATAATTAAACGAACAAAACAACACATGGTACATTCCATATGACTCACACCTCTTAGCAATTAATGTACAGTAAACGACAAATTTGATGTTTATACTAAACTAAAGTCTTACTAATGATCCTCAAACTTTTAATTGGGTCGTCGTTTTGGTTCTAAACATTGCAATTTCTTTTATTTTTGGTTCTTTGATCTAAAGAACCAATCAAAAACCAGAAATGAACAATTTTGCAAAGTTCAAGAACCAAAACGTCACATTTAAAAGTTTGAGCATCAATAGTTAGTTTTTTTACATACATGCTATTACGTAAACTTGGTATAAATTCAGCTTCGATTGTTGGTCTACTCGTGCCTAGATACAGAGAAGAAGATCAAGAAGCCAGCATTTAAGACCTGGGTGACGTGCGCAATGATATTTTCATTACTTTTGTTGGCTTATAAAGGGACATCGAATCTTTATTCGTAACACACCCCAAATGAGTATAGAGAGAGAGTTGAGCGTGAGAGGTAAATGGATAAGGATGAGAGGGGTATAGTTTTAGTGGGGTGCGTAATTGAGAGCGAGTACAAAAACATTACGATGGTGGGTAAGATGTCTCGAGTTTGGGTTTAAACACGAGCGTTATTTTGTACGGTGTAATGTTCTCAAATATGGTAAAAGTGTTGTCTCTCCGTGGAGGTAGGCGGTATTGACTGAACCACGTAAAAGTCTTGTGTTCTCGCTCGGTGTCATTTCGGCTTTTATAATTATTTCGATAAATTATCACATGGTCCAAATACAACCACCACTGACCCTATTTGAGAGTCTTGGTCTGCTGACATTCTACGTATGCTCTCTGGTTGCAGTTGTGACTGATCTTTCACATCAGAAAAAATATCAAAAGGGTTTAAATTTTACTATGAATGACGACATTTTAATAATTTTATCACGAACGATCATGTCTTATTATTTAGTTTAAATATTGTTGACCTCCCAAATTAAACATCATGATTTGTCGCTAATCCAAATTGATATTTTATCATTGACTTTGTTATATCATGTGTTTGAATTTACACACATTAAATTTTTATTATGAAGTTGATACACAAAAGTTATTTGTCAAATCCGTCAAAATTTTTAATTTGAATTAATTAACACTTGCCAATAAAGAAAACTTAATATCAGATAAAAACGTTCAAATAAATATTGGAGCTAATCTCCTCACTAAAAGTGATTTGTGCTATTTCAAAGAAAGAGCGCAAATAAAAATATATCTTCTACGTTGATCTCTTCACCAACCCCGATATACACATCTATTAAATAAGGCATGTCAACTGAAGACATCCAATTCTGCTTCTGGAAAGGCATCAACCATACGATATTCATAGCAAGGTGGTGAAGAAAAATGAATTGTGCGCTAAGTTACCCATAATTTTTTTGTCTTTTCGATATCTATGCCGAAATATTCCTTCTGTTGAGCACAGTTTTTAAGTCCTTTTTTTCTTAAAAAAGAATATTATTTATGATATGTTGTTTGGCGCACTAGGCCCACAACTCAATGAAAGGAAACCAAAATAAATTCTAACTTGCGCCGAACAAACATATCACCATCCTCTTTCGTCATCGCGGGCATCGCATGGTTGCTCATATCGTATTGCGGGAAAGAAAATTTTCCCAAGAACATTAATTTATTCAAATATATATTTCTGATATTTTCATCCCCGATCAATCACAATCACTCCTTGTACCTCACCGATGATAAGTTCAACCCTTGTTTGCTGAAGCTTGTAATCCGTCAGCTGTTTGTTATCTTTGCTTGTAAACGAATTAAATGAACTATGTGCTATATATGTAATTACGTACCATTTACTATTTTTTTTTTCTTTTCATTACCTAGTGAAGATTATTGTTCACCGTCTTGTGCAGAAACGAGATTGGAATTGCTAGAAGCTGACCTTCCTCTTGTTGGGTCCAGCCACGTGTTCATCCAGCCAGGAAGAATCCAAGTTGAGGCATTGAAGTCATCCTCTCAACTACAACGGGTCCAAAGTTTAATTAAGTAGTGATGTATATGATGACATATTTGAGAGCTTGGGTTGCCTATATAAAGGCATTGGAGGGCATTCGATCAAGCACCCCAAATCAAAGAGCGAGAGAGAGGTGAGAGTGAGAGTTAAAAAGCTTATCCAACTTCGGTGGATAGGGGTGAGAGGAGGTGTAGTTTTACTGGAGTAATTGAGAGGTACAAAAACATTATCCGTGTGGGTAAGGGATCTCGGGTTTGAGTTTAAACACGGGCGTTATTTTGTACGGTGTAATATTCTCAAATATAGTAAAATTGGTGCTCTCCGTGGAGGTAGGCGGTATTGGCCGAACCACGTAAAAATCTCGTGTTCTCTCGCGGTGTCATTTTGGCTTTCGTAATATCCCGATAAATTGTCGCAGGGTCTAAATACAACCACCGTTGGGCCCGAGTTATTTTATTAGGCGCGTTTTTCCCCAACAAGTGGTATCAGAGCCTTGCCTTGCTGATATTCTGAGTATGCTCTGTGGTTGCAGCTGTGTCTGATCTTCCACATCAGAAAAGATATTAAATAGGTTTATCGATCGGGGGAGCTCGTGTCAGGCGGAGCACGTGCGGTGGTGGAGTTTTGGTGAATTGTGGAATAGTACTGTGTAAGTGAGTTCTGTCTAGGTGACTGGTGCATAAGTGGGACCACTGTGACCCCACCAGATCTTCCTGGGAACTTACTTAGAAGGATAATTCTGTCTAGGAGGCAGGTCGCTAGCCTTTCCTGGGAATTATGTGATCAGTACTATATAAGCCGGTAGCTGTTGTATCTCTGCAAGGTTAATGGCGACGGAAAACAGCTTCAAATTGCGACAATTCGATGGTTCGGGAAGTTTCACTCTGTGGCAGAGAAGAGTGAAGGACGTGCTCGTTCATCAAGGCTTGGCTAAAGCTTTGAAAGGAGATGCGGGAACGCCGGAGAAAATGGCGAAAGAAGACTGGGAGGACTTGGGGTCGAGATGTGTCAGCACAATCCGTCTGTACATTGCGGATAACATAATCAATAAAGTTGTTAATGAAGATTCTGCACCAGATTTGTGGAAGAAGTTGGAGGAGCTATATCTCGGAAAAAGCTTAACCACAAAGTTAGATCTGAAGCGGGAGTTGTACCGGCTGAAGATGGAAGAAGGTGGGAATCTCATGGATCATATTAGCGTGTTCAACGGACTTGTGGATCAACTTTCAAAAGTTGAGGTTGTAATAGAGGAAGAAGACAAGGCCCTTTTACTTCTTACCTCTCTTCCTGATTCTTATGATAATTTGAGCACCACCATTCTGTACGAAAAGAAGACATTGATGATGGTGGATGTTCAATCAACTCTTTTGTCGCATGAAAAGAGGAAAAGATCAAATTATGGAGATAACCAAAATTCAGCGTTGGCTATACATGGAGAGAATCGAGAAAGGACTCACGCCAGGGAATTTGGGAGCATCAGCAGGTCCAAGTTCAAGGATGGCGGGAAGGGTTTGGTGTGCTACAAGTGTGGTCAGCCGGGACACATCAAGAAGAACTGTCCAACTTGGAGAAAGAAGGACAGGAACGGCGAGGGAAATTCCACAACAATGATAGCACATGATACAGATGATATTGTAGACGTTCTCACAGTCTATAATGATGGCGCTCGTTCGCAGGGTGAAATGGATATTGGATTCGGGGTCAAAGTACCATGTTTGCTCCGAGTGGAAATATTTTAATACGTTCCGAAAAATACGCAGAGGTTCGGTTTCCATGGCTGATGGATATCAGCATGTTGTTCGGGGTATTGGAACGCTGAGGATCAAAATGGTGGACGAGCGGTACGAACTTTGGGTGGTGTGATTTTTGTCCCAAATTTACGGAAGAATTTAATATCCTTGAGCCAGTTAGATTCCAAGGGCTATGGGAGTTTCATAGCAGGGGGAGTCTGTAAAATCACACATGGAGAAAAGGTTCTACTGAAGGGAGAAGAGCGCGGAGGTTTGTATCATCTAGACAGGAGTACGGTATATAATACTCCGACTTCGATGGGTTCACGGAAATCGCGCGCGTGTGGAGGAAAGGCAGACGATGGTGAGAAGGTAAATCCTGCTGGAGAAGGGGTTGCATCGAATTCCCACTTCAGAATCGACGAGTAGAGTCGATTTGACAGTTGCACATAGGATTGACCGCTGAATCAAGTGGTATACAAGCAGAATTCTGGATTCGGATTATGTGTAGCTGGTACAAGGAAGGTCAATGGAAGTTCGTGGTATTTACGAACGGGTAACTCTCACGATCAGACTCGCTGTGAGGAGTATTTGATGATGCTGAAGAAGAAGCTGGGGTTGAATATTACTGGTGGGGGAGAATTGTTGGGTCCAACCACATGTTCATCCAGCCAGGAAGAATCCAAGTTGAGGCATTGAAGTCATCCTCTCAACTACAATGGGGTCCAAAGTTTAATTACGTAGTGATGTATATGATGACATATTTGAGAGCTTGGGTTGCCTATATAAAGGCATTGGAGAGCATTCTATCAAGCACCCCAAATCAAAGAGCGAGAGAGAGGTGAGAGTGAGAGTTAAAAAGCTTATCCAACTTTGGGTGGATAGGGGTGAGAGCAGGTGTAGTTTTACTGGGGTAATTGAGAGGTACAAAAACATTATCCGTGTGGGTAAGGGATCTCGGGTTTGAGTTTAAACACGAGCGTTATTTTGTACGGTGTAATATTCTCAAATATAGTAAAATTGGTGCTCTCCGTGGAGGTAGGCGGTATTGGCCGAACCACGTAAAAATCTCGTGTTCTCTCGCGGTGTCATTTTGGCTTTCGTAATATCCCGATAAATTGTCGCAGGGTCTAAATACAACCACCGTTGGGCACGAGTTATTTTATTAGGCGCGTTTTTCCCCAACACCTCTCGAGGTTCTCCGTCAGGAAAATGGCACCTTGTGCTATTGGTACTGGAGCAAGGTGTTGCGTTCAAGTACTTAAATTCATTTTTTCCTTTTTTTGCCATCTCCCTCGTCTCTCTCTCTCTCTCTCTCAATTTCTTGAACTGTGCGCTATATGTTAACGAATGAACTGTGCACTATATATGTTACCTCAATTGCTCAGCGTAGTGTGCTGAAATGAGAATAGAGATTGATCATCGCATCGTGGCATTTCTCCCAAAGCAAATAATTTAAGTACAATTTTATGTTTACAGCATACATATTGATGAAAATAATGGATTGTATTTCTTTTAATAATCTTTCGAAAGTACATAGGCACATATATATAGTCTCCAAAAACTAGCCGTTGGAGAATTTATGGTATGTAACCGTTAGGAATAATATCAATGACGCAATCTATATTCCTAATTTATAACATTGACTCCTTGATGGTAGTGATTGCTTGATCTTTGCCTCTTTGACTAGCTTAGTTGATCCAATTTCCTTCTTTAGCTGGATCTAATCTTCAAAACTCCCCCTCAAGTTGGGTCCAAATAAATTAATACGGCCCAACTTGCTATAGATATCCTCAAAACATTGTGAGCTTAGAGCTTTTGTGAATATGTCCGCCAGTTGTTTTTCACTTTTGACATAAGGTGTCTCTATAATCCCTTCTTCAACCTTTTGTCTGATGAAATGACAATCAACTTTAATGTGCTTTGTTCTTTCATGAAAGACTGGGTTCATGGCAATGTGTCGTGCGGCTTGATTATCACAAAGTAGTAGCATTGGTCTCTTCTGTTCGATATACAAGTCGGTCAATAACTGCTTGATCCATACTAGCTCGCTTGATGTTGATGCCATGTCACGATATTCCGCTTCTGCGCTTGATCTGGCCACGACTCTCTGTTTTTTACTCTTCCAAATAACAAAGTTCCCTCATACGAACATACAGTAGCAGTGGTTGATTTACGATCGAAGCTTCCTGCCCAGTCTGCATCAGCATATCCAGATATTTCTAATGAAAAATTCTTCTTCTCCATATCCCTCGGCCTGGTGTTCCCTTCAAATATCTCAGAATGCGGTCTATGGCTTTGAAGTGCGTCGATCTAGGAGCCTGCATAAACTGACTCACAACACTAACATCAAATGATATGTAGGGCGAGTAACAGTGAGGTAGATAGGTTTTCCGACCAGTCGTTGGAACCGTTCGATATTCCTTTCCGGTTGTCCGTCTTCGTTATTTAGTTTTTTATTAATCGCCATGGGCGTGTTTACTGGTCTTGATGCAATTTTTCCCGTTTCTTTAAGAAGGTCTAATGTATATTTTCTTTGAGAAAGAAATAGTCCCTTTCTGGAATGGTCTATTTCAATCCCAAGGAAATATTTAAGTTGTCCTAAATCTTTTATATCAAATCGATATTTTAGGTAGTCTTTTACTTTTATAATTTCTTCGTTATTGTTTCCTGTGATTATGATATCGTCTACATATATACGGACTATGGTTATATTTTGTTTTTCCTTTTTAATGAACATAGATGAATCTGCCGAACAATTGTAAAATTTTTACTTTAGTAGAGCATGACTTATTTTAGCATACTAGGCTCTTGGCAATTGTTTGAGTCCATAAATTGATTTGTTTAATCTGCATGCTAGTTTTGGATTTGTTTCGAGTTGATGGCCTGGAGGTAATTTCATGTATATCTCTTCCTCCAAGTCTCCTTGTAGGAAGGCATTTTTTACGTCCATGTGAGTCAAGCTCCAATCGGAGTTTGTAGCTATTGATAGGAGGATTCGAACTGTGTTCATTTTTGCTCCTGGTGCGAAGGTCTCTTGGTAATCAGTACCGTATGTTTGTGTGAAACCTTTAGCCACCAGTCTAGCTTTGTATCGTTCAATAGATCCATCACTGTTATATTTAATTTTGTATACCTATTTGCATCCGACGGGTTTTTTATCTTTTGGTAGTTGAACAATGTTCCAAGTGTGATTTTTTTCTAAAGCGTTTAATTCTTCAGACATAGCTCTCTGCCAGGTAGGTTTATTTTTTGCTTCGTGGAAGTTTAAAGGATCTTGTTCTTTCGATATCTTACTCAGATATGTCAAATGTCGGGATGAAATTTTGTTATAGGATATATAATCTTGGTTGGGTATGACACTTGATTAGTTACAAAATCTCATAGACTTGAAGGTGGTCTAGTTTGTCTAGTAGATCTTCGAAGAATTTGTGATTCGTTCATATCTCCCCCTGAAGCAGATTCTGTAGCCTCAGAAGTCTCACTTTCGTTCGATGGTGGAGTTAATTCTTCAGTTGTAGGTGAATTTTCTCTTTGATTTAAGGACGTTAATTCTGGAAGTGGTATATTATCTGATACTTCTAATTCAACGTCTGGATTATCAGAGAAGTAAGATTCATTTTCTAAAAATATAATGTTTCGAGATATGTAGAGTTTTTTATTAACAGGGTCATAGCATTTGTAACCTTTTTTTGTGGAAGAATATCCCAAGAATATCGTTTTGATTGAATTTTGATCTAATTTGTCATTTCTTGGAATATGTGCAAAGGATTTGCATCCAAATGTACGAAGGTGATTTGAACTGATTTCTTTGTTGTGAAGAATAGATATATGACTCTTATTATTTAATATTGGGGTTGGTAATCTATTAATCAAATAGGTTGCAGTAAGTACTGCATCAGACCAAAAGATTTTTGGAACATTGTTTTGGAAGAGAAGCGCTCTTGTTACTTCAAGCAAATGTCGATTTTTCCTTTCGGATACACCATTTTGTTCTGGTGTGTTCATACATGTAGTTTGGTGTAAGATTCCCCTTTTTGAAATAATTCCGAAAATATTTTGTTAACAAATTCTATACCATTATCAGATCGAAAATTTTTAATTTTGGCATTGTATTGATTCTCGACTAAATTAAGAAATTCTTGAAAACAATTAAAAACTTCGAATTTTTGTTTCAATAAATATAACCACGTTGTTTTGCTAAAGTCGTCGATAAAGGTAACAAAGTATTTAAAATAATTGTAGGATTCCATAGGTGCAGGACCCCAAACATCAGAATGTACTAAATCAAATATCTTTTCTGTTTTATTTGTAGATAAAGGAACGTAACCTGGTTTGCTTGGCAAACTTACAGGTTTCACAATTATTTGAGTCAAAGAACTTAAACGGAAAATTTTTATTTAACTTTATCGGAAGGATGGCCGAATCTTTTGTGCAAGAGTTGACGATCGTCAGTGGAGGTTTGGAGCGCCTTTTAGATGTTTGGACTATATACAGTCCATGCTCAAGCGTCCTTCACCAATCGTCTCTAGGGTTATGGTCTTGAAAGATTACTTTATTGTGTGAAAAAATAATATTGCAATTTAGATCTTTTATTAATTTATTAACAGAGATTTGAAGTTAAGTTTGGGATGTATAATACATTGTTTAATTTTTTGGAAACAATTTCAGAGATCCCTATTATGTGAATCAGAATTTTATTTCCATTTGCTACAGTGACATTCTTTTGGGGATAACACGGTTTCAAATTAAGAATGTTATTTAAGTTATTCGCCATATGATCGGTGGCTCCCGAATCAACTATCCAAACATCATCATAAACAATATTAAAAACAACATGTTTTTTTGGAGAGTTTGTCATACCTGAGCTGTGTTTACCTGATCGGTTCAAAAATTCTGAAAAATGGCGCATTAATTTATTGTATTGATCTAAATCTGGCCTAAGGTGAATGATGGGCCTTGGTGCTCCATAAGGCCTGCTGAATCGTTCGACATTTTCAGCTTGCGAGGCCCAGCTCCTTTTGTTATTTTCGGACCTGACTTGTGTGGTCCAACTCATTTGGTTATTTCCTGGCCCAAGATCATTATCTGATTTCAATCCATTCCGATGTCTCTCGTTCACAGCCGCGCCCGCAGCCCCAATCCGGAGTGTTTGACCTTTTCTGCCCTGACTTTGTCCGCCGCCGTTGCCCGGATGATTAGATCGAAGGCGATGATAGAGGAGCCAACATTGGTTGCGCTCGTGGCCTTCTTTCTTACAATTGTTGCATCGTGGTTTATATGATGCTCACCTTGTCTTTGACCGCGTTATTGGGTTTACATTGGTGTCGGACCCTATGCCAGATAGAGTTTTGGTACAGGTGAGAGATAAGAGCAGCGTGCCTTTGAGCAGCGAGTCTTGGTTGGCCTCCGTGGATACGTCTTTGGGCCCGAAATTTACATACAACCCTTTGCTCGGGTCGCCGTCGAAGGACCCTAATCTCATCAGCGCAACAAATCTGTTTTGTGTTTTCACTAAGCTTAGTGGTAAGGTTTTGTGTGGTTTTGTGTTTAACAATTTTTGGCTCATGATCGATTTTTTGCAAGCTTAATAAAGCTGCTCTGATACCATGATGAAAATAATGGATTGTATTTCTTTTAATAATCTTTCAAAAATACATAGGCATATATATATGAGTCTCCAAAAACTAGCCGTTGGAGAATTTATGGTATGTAACCGTTAGGAATAATATCAATGATGTGATCTATTTTCCTAATTTATAGCATTGACTCCTTGATGGTAGTGATTGCTTGATCTTTGCCTCTTTGACTAGCTTGGTTGATCAAATTTCCTTCTTTAGCTGGATCTAATCTTCAACACATATCATATTTAGATTTAGAGTACATTTGACATGATTCTAATTTCACATAAAATATAAAATAAATAAATGCATATAGAATATGGAATTTGTTAGGATAGTGGACCGGTGTTTTAAAATAAGACTTCGAAAATATCTTTAGTTTTAAACACTTGAAACATACTTGGCAGTTAATCGGGTTCTTGAAAATAACTTAGCACCGAGAGATTAAGTGAGTTTGGATTTTAAGCCAAGTGATTTTCCCAGAATTGATAGAAAAAAATCAGTTCCACCATTCCTTCTTAATGACATTTCTCTCACTGCGGAAATACTCGACCTAATCCTCTTAAAATTGGTTTTATGGGCTTATGAAAATACACCAAAAGCTATGCAAGTTAAAGACCGGTTTTGGTTGAAGCATTTTATCGAACACATAAAATGCTTCAACTATGCATGCTAGAACATGGATGAATGCAATGCGGTGAATACGTAATTTGTTTAAGGAAGTTCGAAGTTCAATCTCCTATGTATCCCGTTCTTCCCAGCAAGAAAGGTTCCACTAGAAAACTCGGGTTACATACAACGATGTACAACCTCATTAGCTTAGACTTACACAATATAGCCTCTCGTTATACTCTGCTAACTAAACTCCTAGCAACCACTAAAAGAGTGACTAAGTCACATGTACTAGCTGTTAATGCTCCTGCAAAAATCGATGTTCGTGCAGAACTTACAATAGAGCATAAGCCACAACTAAAACGTGGCAGGTCCTCAGTTTCCAAAGATAAATAATCATCATAAAACAAAAGGAACAAATAATAAAAATGGTCCAACGAAGATTTATCGACTCTAGAAGAGTCAATGGGCATAAATGATCATGAGAATGAAAATCAGGTACCTGAAAATTGTGAAAATAATAAAAATGAAGAGATCTCGATAAATTATACCCAGAATGAAGTTAGATGGAACCGAGACAAAGTCAACGTTGACGATAAATTCTCATTTAATGTAGCGCTACATGAAATGAATGAAATTCATGAGAATGAGGATCATGAACCAAAGTCCATACAAGAATGCAGACAAAGAAATGATTGGCCAAAATACAAATATGCAATCGAGGCAGAACTAAAATCACTTGAGAAATGAAAAATTTTCGGACCTTAGTCTGTACACTAGAAAATGTAAAGCCGGTTGGATATAAATGAGTTTTCATTAGAAAGAGAAATGAAAATGATGAAACTATAAGATACAAAGCACGGCTTATTGCACAAGACTTTTCGCAACGACCTGGTGTTCATTATGAGGAGACTTGTGTTGGATGCTACTACTTTTGTTATCTAATTAGTGTGGCAGTACATGAAGGGCTCGATATGCGTCTATGTACTCACTGCGTACTTATATGGATCACTTGACAACATATATATGAAGCTTCCCATAGGTCAATGGCAACGGTTGTAGGCCGCAACCTCACAACCTACATTCTTTTCCGTAGGGCGGCACCCTCATGTCGAGCACACGACTTATTTCTTAGTGCAAAGGCGACACCATTATTTCCCGTCTTGGTGCGAAGACTACATGCACTTGTTTATTATCTTTATGCTAAGACTCTCACTCAGCTAATTTATTTCGCTCATCTATCTATTGTGTGAGTGGGGTGTGCGGGTTTGAACTTTGTAGCTCTCTCTATCTTATGTAACCCACACACAAAGAGGAAGAACTTCACTCTTGATTTTCTTCTTTACTCTTGTTGTCTCTTGGATCGCTCTTTGGATGTGCTCTTGTTTGCTCTTGGATCCTCATCTTTCTTGTGATTTTCCCTTGTGTATTTATAGGCTTCAACCTTGATGTAGCCGTTTGACTCATTAAACGAGTCGTTGAAAGCTTTTGTCTTGACTTGGACATGCTGTCACAATTACTGGCTTGTACATGCTGGTGTGCTGTTTGTACACCAGTACCGATCCTCAGTACCGGACCTGTCCAATACCGTTCCTCAGTACCAGATTAGTCGAGTATTGGTCCTCAGTGCAACGCATTGACCAAATCAGTTTTTTCACACTGAACTCACTTTTGATATCCATTTTTCGACTCGAGCTCATCTGCTCACTTAGTAAATATGTTTGCCTACACAATAATAAGTTTTGTGTTTATCAAACCGGATTGCTTGATATTTAAATCCAACAGAATTAATGAATCCAATGTACATGGCCAGGAGAGAAAAATGAAGAAAACAATTTTTTTTACTAGCTCTAAAAGGGACTCAGATCCTTCGTCTAACTTATCGTCCCACTATTTGTATCACTCCATGTGCTGATTTTTTTAAAAATAGTTCTTATGAATTATCGAATAATATGACATATGGATATCGATTTGATCATAATGAAACAAAGACTGAATTAACATGCTTATTTGTTTTCATCATATTAATTTCATGAAATAACAATGATTTTATGTTTTGGTGGAATGTGTAATTAAGAAATTAGAAAAATTAAAATAATAAAAGAATATTTCTCAACGACCCGATTTAACTTGACAAACATATGTGCAGTGGCACAAAGAGTGGAACCATAAACGAGACAGAGTAGCCAAACTTTGTAAAAAACTCAACTATGAAGTTATACGTAAGGTGCACAGGAACAACTTCGCCCGAATTGGGTTGAGCGAGGTCGAACTGTGATGTGTCGACACCGAGAACAAAATAATGACAAGCGTAGTCACAAAATCTTTGTATTCAGACTCTAGCTTTCAATTCAAACACTAAAGAAATAATATCATTCAAAACAACAAAAAACACATAGTAACATTTCAATAACTCACTGTTGACCATTTGGTATGTATGCTTTGAAGTGTTCTGATGATCTATGTAATTAGGGTCATAACTTGAACAATTCGATTCTGATGTATTAAAATGTCTATGTATATGATAATATTCGACTATGCATGTTTTATAGACCACATCATTGAAAAATGTCAAATATTTGATCTACATGCGATTATGTGCTTAACTAAGAAAACTATGTGATCACATATAATAGATGTCTCACATGCTAAGGAATATCTGATTACAGATACACTGTGCTGTTTATGGTAAATCATGTGAGATATAATGTTGGGCTATATATGGAAAGTTATGCTGTCTAAATATGGAATGTGGTATATTTGTTTGAATTTATCTATTCTGGGAAGAAATCATATCGATAATATGTGCATGCATTCTACTTGATCTAATATGGAAAAATCAATTACGTTTTATTATTGATGAAATTAAGAAACCATATACGAAAAAGATCCTGATTGATGGACTTTATATGATGTTACCTGGATATCACACATGGAAAGTGTCGTTATGGAAAATTTCATCCCGAATAGAATTATATGCCTTGATTTTGAATATGTGTTTTTATGGAATAAAATCATGCTTGTGACTGTTGTGATATTATTTGAATAACATCGTTGGCATATTAATTGTTCGATTATTACATGGATTATATATTATTGAGGATTAATCTTATGATTGACCTTCCATGTAAGTGTTGATATGAATATATGAGCAACACTTAGAGGATCGAAAAAACGAGAACTTGTGAAAAGTATGCGCACGGAAGTTATTGAGTAGAAAAAAACAATTGAGAGACTTTGAGCGAAAACTTGCAAATAGTCTTCTGCCATTGAGCGATCATTTGCTATTCTGAGCATACTGAGTGATAACATCCTCCACGCCATACATTCTATCTTCGGACGTGAGGTACACGAAGTAGGCAAGGTCGACGTTTATGCGCACGTGAAGGGAAGGATTATGTTTCGGGGGCCCTTTGGTAGCGAGCTATTTCGGGCTGGGAATTGAAGATTCCCTGGACGAAACTCGGTGTGCAATAACCTAGTGTGTCTAGTGTTCGATTTGTTTCGGTTTGTGTATTGGGCATAATCAATCAGTTTTGTAACCGACTAAGGTAACATTATAGTGATTGATTAACTCTTGAGGAACAAACCTCAAGGAGAGGACTAAACCCCAATTGGAGATATAACCTCTATAAAAATCATGTCTCACGTTACTTTTAGCTCTTTATATTTTTCGTGAGATATACCTGATACACATCCGACACAACTAGGAGATAACCGACGAAACATTCTTTAAAAAGTATTCACTTAGAAAATAAACGTTTCTAGGATCACATAAAAGGTGATTGAAAATGAAGAAGATAAATTTTTATAAGCCTAATTCGCCCCCCCTCTTAGGCGTATTTTTGAATTTATTTGGTATCAGAGCCAGTTTACTCAAACGACAGGCGTAACACTCCTGAGTACAAGATCTAATGGCTTCTTCGAGTTTCGATGTATTTGCAGAGTGAGAATCCCATTCTAGGTCACCACTCTTCGATGGAACGAACTACGCTTTATGGAAGAATCGCATGAAGGAATTTCTTCTGGCGGTTGACTATGATCTATGGGATATCATTACGATCGGGCCATATATTCCCGTAAACAAGGATGGAACATCAAGGAAAGCTACAAACTACGATGTAGCAGATAAGCATGGTATTTCATTAAACGCTAATGCAAAAAATACTTGTGCACTGACGAGGAAAGAATACAATCGCGTAAGTTCATGTATATTCGATAAAGACATGTGGGAGATGCTGCAAGTCACTCATGAAGGAACCACACGAGTTGTACAAGAAAGAATAGCGCTCCTAACTCATCAATACGAGTTGTTCAATATGGAAGTTGATGAAACTATAACTCAAATTTATGCAAGATTCATAACCATCATCAATGAGATGCTCTCTCTTGGCAAGATCATTCCGGACAACGAGAAGGTTCGGAAAATCTTGAGATCACTTTCGAAAGAATGAAATCCCAAAGTTACCGCTATATATGAAGCCAATGATTTAGATGCACTATCTTTCTCCGAACTTTCAGATCTCTCACTTCATATTAGATGACTCAATTCCCATAAAAGAAAAGCTGCAAACTAGGAATCAACAAATCAGTGCTTTTAACGCTGATAAAAAAAGTGATTCCGATGAAGACATCGAAGAAGAAGGGTATATGATGAAGCAATTGGCCATGCTGACCAAAAGATTTGAGAAGTTCCGACAAAGAAGATGATTCAAAGGGAACTCCAAATTTCGGCAGAGGAACAAGGGAATATGATCATGCGGGACTAATGTCCAGAAATGCTTCAGGTGTAATAAGCCAGACCACTTTGTTTCAAATTGCACATTACCAAATGATGATAAAAAGACAAAGAATTAGACGACCATGGTGACAAACTGGGAAGATTTCGAGAATGAACAAACGGAGGAAGAAAACGTTGCTTACGTGGCTGATGACGATTAGGTAACTTCTTCATCTACGATTAAGAAAATTAATATTCTTAATGAATTATATGCGATTATGGAAGAAACTCCTGACAACGCCTCCTCAGTTTTTGAAGTAGATGAAAGTAAGGAAGAGAGCTATGTGAAATAATTCAAAATGCTCATGAAAAGATCAAGTCGCTTAAGTCACTAACGAAAAAGTTGGCTAAACAGCGAGATGACTTAGCAAGAGAAAAACATCATGCTGATCTAGAAATCTCACGCTTGAAAGCAGAGATAGATTCTTCAAAGAAAGAAAATGCTCAATGCGATTGCACGGAACTTGAAAAGAAAACGTCGATATATCTAGAGATATCACTGCACTTAGACACTCCTAGAAGAAAAAGAGCGTACCATTGATAGACTTATCCAAGGGAAACAAAACCTAGATATTTTACTAAACATGCCTAGAAATACTGGAAAATAAGGGATATGATATTCCGTGGTAGAAGAACATGTTGCACCAGTTGTACTAAAATCAAAATGCTTTTCATGTGGTCGTCATGGTCATTATTCATACAATTATTTTCTGAAAAGAGCTGATAAATCGAAATATGTTTGGAGGCCAAAGAAATTCCCTAATAACCATGTTCCTAAGCTTGTCTACCTAAGTTCGTGAGATCACAATCTTAAATGTATGAGATATCACATGTTAACATGAGTAATTTGCTACTAACATGTTAGGACCCAACCAACATTGGGTACCTCAGAAAAGAACTCATTCATGTAGTGTTCCAGTAAGAAAAACAGGTGGTACCTCGATAGCGGGTGTTCCCACCATATGACAGGTGATATCAGTAAATTCGTGTAGTTGAAAGCATATGACGGAGGATATGTTTCATATGCTGACAACATCAAAGCTAGAATCATTGGAGTTGGAACCATCGGTAAGAATTTACATACTACTATAGACGACGTATGGCTAGTTAAGGATTTAGAAAATAATTTAATAAGAATAAGTCAGTTGTGCGATAAGGGTTATATCGTAACTTTTGTAAACGATAAATGGATAGCTAAAAAGAATAATGAAATTATATTTAGTGGATCTAGGTATGACAATATCTATTGCATAACTCTTGATGATATCACTAACCAAAATGTCAAGTGCTTAGCAGTTAAACATGATATCACATGGTTATGGCATTGAGAATTGTGACATGCCAATATGGAGCTAATATCTCATATAACCAGCAAAGAACTGATAAAAGGTGTTCCTGAAATAAATTCACCAAGGACAAAACGTGCAAAGTATGCCAAATGGGTAAGCAAACTAAGACGTCCTTTAAGTTAAAGAATGCGATATCTACTTCAAGACATCTTGAACTACTTCATCCTTTTTGGTCCGGTACAGACAATGTCTCTGCGAGGTAAAACATATGCATTTGTTATTGTAGATGACTATTCTAGGTATACATAGGTGATATTTCTTGCACATAAGAGCGAAGCATTAAATAACTTTGCACCACTAGCAACGAGACTTGAAAATGAGAAAGAAATGAACGTATGCAAGATACAGTGACCTCTTTTCTTTCCCAATTCATGTACTTCCCGAAGGACCTGTTGAACCACTAATGAATTCTATGATTAGTCTCTATTGCCCAAATCCCTGTCAACCCAGACTTAGTGGACAGGGAAGCTAAGCTAAGAAAAGATGATAGTTGAGCTCATTGAAACCACTGGAAATGAATCCAAGTGCTGGTGAACAGGCCAGTGGAAAGGGTTTATCTTGTCTATCTCCTCCTTATAACGGCCTATAATTTGATAGTAAACCATTTTCATTTTTCTGTGATCAGTTTGAGTATATTCATAACTTCTCTTCTCCTATAACACCCCAACATAACGGTGTAGTTGAGCGGAAAAATAGATTGTTACAGAAGATGGCTAGATCAATGCTACATGAGTATGATATTCACAAACAATTCTGGGCAGAAGCTGTTAGTACAGCCTGCTATGTGTCTAATCGTGTTTTCCTTAGATCATTATTGAAGAAAAACTCATATGATTTGGAACGGTAGAACTCCAAATATATGATATTTTCATGTGTTTGACTGTAAGTGCTTTATTTTAAAGGATAGAGATAAGAGGAAAATTTGGCTCTAAGGTAGGAAGGGATATTCCTTGGTTACAGTCTTCATTCCAAAGCTTATCGCGTCTATAATAAAATGAAAAAGACAGTTCAGGAATCTATACATATGACCTTTGATGAAATTCCGACCGCAGACGCTACTAATGAGGAAGGTATAGAATTACCTCGTGCAGAAAAACAGGTTTCTTAAGAAACAAAGGAGGATATTTAATGGACGAAAACACTGATGCTCTTGAACCAGACGCTTCAGATGAACATCATCGCAGAAAGTTCAAGCATGCTTCCACTCCTCCAACAGATCAAGTCATAGGGAATATTACCTTTGGAATCAAGACACGAGCAGCCGCACGAAATCAAGATACAGAGGAATCTCATGATGTGTTGCTCTCAATGATAGAACCAAGAACCATCCATGAAGTACAAGATGACAAATCATGGATTACCACCATGCAGGACGAATTATCACAATTCGAGAAGAGCCAAGTATGGACGCTTGTAGAAAGCCCGGACGAAAAAACCATCATAGGAACAAAATGGGTGTTTTGCAACAAACTTGATGAACACGGTAAAGTGACCAGAAATAAAGCGAGATTAGTTGCAAAAGGTTATTCCCAGGAGAAAGGTATAGATTTCGAAAACTCTTTTGCTCCCGTAGCTAGATTAGAATCTATACGTGTTTTACTTGCTTATGCATGTTTTAAAAGATTTAAACTTTTTCAAATGGACGTAAACAGTGCATTTTTAAATGGTTTGATAAATGAAGAAGTTTACGTCGAACAATCTCCCGGTTTATTAAAGAAGGATTTTCAAATCATGTTTTCAAACTAAATAAAGCATTGTATGGTTTAAAGCAAGCCCCTAGGGCAATTTATGAAAGATTGAGCAAATATTTGATAGACATGGGATTTACTACTGGAACTATTGATAACACCCTATTTATTAAGCATGAATGTGAGCACATGCTATTAGTACAAATTTACGTTGATGATATAATTTTTGGAAGTACTAAAAACCTTCTTTGTGAGGAATTTTCTAAGTTTATGCAGAAGGAATTCGAAATGAGTCTAATGGGTGAGTTAAACTACTTCCTTGGGTTGCAAATAAAGCAACTTGACTCGGAAACTTTCATATCTCAGACGAAGTACATCAAGGAGCTGCTAGTCAAATTTGGAATGAGTGATTCCAAGGTACTTTCCACTCCTATGCATCAAACCACCAAAATCAACAGCGATGAATCATGTACTCATATTGATCAAACTCAATATCGAGGTATGATCGGAAGTCTCCTTTATTTAACTGAAAGTAGACCTGATATCATGTTTGTTGTTGGCATGTGCTCGAGATATCAATCGAATCCTAAGGAATCTCACTTGACAACAATAAAGTCAATACTTAGATATATAAAAGACTGTTAATTTTGGTATTTGGTATTCCAATACCAATGGATTCCCATTAGTGGGATATTATAATGTCGACTATGCTGGTTGTTGGGAAGATAGGAAAAGTACTAGTGGTACATGTCAGTTACTTGGGAATTCCCCAGTAACTGGACTAGTAGAAAGCAAAATGTTGTCGTCCTTTCCACAACCGAAGCTGAATATGGGGCTTTAGGAAATTGTTGTCAACAAGTTCTTTGGATGAAAGAAACCCTTAGTGATTTTGGGTTAGGTTATGAAAAAATTCTTATTCTTTGCAATAGTACTAGTGCCATAAGTATTACTAAGAATCTGGTGCATTATTCGTACTAAGTATATACAGGTTAAACATCACCTTATACGAGATCATGCTCAGAAAGGGAATACCAGCGTGGAATTCGCATGAACAAATGAGCAACTTGCTAATATCTTCACGAAGCCCTTAATCGAAATCAGATTCTGCAACATCCGTGATCGACTGGGATTCACCGAGCTAAATAAAGTTAGATAACTTGCCAAACTTCTGCCGTTATTCTAAAGATTCTAAGATTCCAAGTCTAGAATTATTTTTAATAGAAATTCGCCTAATTTCAGCTTTCAGAATTATTCCTAAGATCTTATCCTAATTTCAGTCTTTAGATTATTCTTAAGACATTATTTCTCGTTCGGTACTTAGAATTATTTTAGGAAATTAAGATCTTTCCTATTTTTATCTCAAATCAACGATCAATAACCTTTCCCTACTTCACGTCAAATCATTCCGAGATATCTGACTCCTCGATTGACGGTTTATTCCACTTTTGAAATTCAAATTTCAAATTTGATTTTAATCCTTATCTTTTCCTTGTTTAGAAAACGTTCCCCTTCTATAAATCCCTGAAAGGGTAACCTCTCTTCTCATTTCATTTCGATCAGAAGAACCATTTCCTTCAAAATTTCCAAAATTCCCTTAAAATGGTGAAAACTGCTGGAACGAAAGGTACCACCATGGAGTCAAGCTCAAGCAGAAAATGAAAAGAACCCATGTTTGATGAGTCAAACTCCGATACCGTTCAAAAATATCCTAAACCGCCTCACCTCCTCCCTCTTTTGCTCGAACCACTCGCTCAAAAATTCAAGCTTCGAGTAAAAATCCTTCCACTGTTAAGCCAAAACCCTTGAAGAAGGAGAAGGCTGCTAGAAACAAGAAGGCGACTCCGACCGATGACCCTATTCCAATTCAAGAGCCCACTCTGTCTCCTAAGCCGATGCCTTCGCCTCAGCCCAAGGTACCCTATGTCGAATCGCCTAGAAAATCCTCTTCATCCCAGGTTAGACAACCATCGCCGATCGAAGAGATGGAAAAATCCATGGAGGAGGATACTGAAGAAGTCGAGAAGGAGGAGAAGGAATCAAGTCTGCCCACTTTCGATTTGAACAAACCAAGGAAGATTCATGAAGAAGTGATGTTTCTGAACCATGTTTCGTAGGAAAATTACAAAGGTTTTGCGAAGACAGATATCGCGAGAGGGCGAGGGGTTGCGTTCAATAGGTTGAGAGTCGTGTGGTCACGTGGCTTATAGAGTTCGGATGCAAGAAGTTTTCGAGTATCAATAGGACCTGCTATCCTGAAGCCGTCAAGCTGTTTTATGCTAACTTCGATTATTAGGAAAAGGGATACGAGATCTCCATCACCTCGTATGTGCTCGGAAGGAAGATCATGTGGACAATGGAAAAGATGAACAAGATGCTGGGAGTTGCCGATAAGGGAATATGTCACTACAACGTGATGACTGGTGCTATTCCGTAGAGCTCAAGTGCCTGGAAGTCTTTAGTACACTCTGGAATACCAATAGCAAGCCTAGATTTTCCGATGGAGAAGCGTTGAACAGCTGCACATTGACCACTTCTTTCTCCACAAAGTGCTTAACTTGACCCTTTGGATTGCTAAGATAGGAGGCGAAGGCCATTCCACTACCATGACTTTCGTGAACACCTTCGTCATGTACGTGATCTCTCAGAATAAAAAGTTTAGTCTTGGGTTTGTTATCATGAAATTCATGATCCAGACCTTTAGCAATGATAAACCACTCCCGTATGGAATGCTGCTGAGCCACCTATTTGAGTGTGAGGGAATAACATTGCCCCCTGCTTGGGAAGATGATGCAAAGCACGTTATGGATGTGATCACCCTGAAAAAAATGGGGATTCATCATAACAGACCGGGTTGATTCAAGGCAAAGGAGAAGAAGTCAGAGGGTAGTGCTCAGAAGAAGAAGTCGAGCTAAGGGAAAGGCGAAGGTTGTTGAGCTGAGTGGATCTGATGAGGAAGATGGTGAGGAACACCGTGTCGATGAGGATGTGATAACTGCGATCCAGCGTGATATCGCCGATATCAAGGCTGACAACCAGAAGCGGTTCAAAAAGATCAAGGAGCAGAACTCTGAAATCCTGCTTAAGTTTTCCAAGATCAAAAAAGAGCTGAAGAAATCCATCCCAAAATCCACCGAGTACGATAGTGATACAAGTTTTTAGGATGCCTTCCCTTATGATATCCCGCTCTTAGCTCTTCTCTTAGGTGGGGCTCGTTCTGTTTCTTGTGTGGTTGGTCACTCCCTCTTTTTGATGTTGAAGGGGGAGAATTAAGGTAATTAATGTGTGGTGTGGTTTGAGTCTAGTGGAGTTGTGTGGTTGTTCGATGGGTCAGTACGTATGGAACCCATTTATATTTTGATGATATATCTATGATGCCTATTATGATGCTTATTTGTGCTTACTAATTGTTATGTCTTAATAAGTATCTGATGCATGAACCATGTTAGGAAAATGCGCACTTAAGCAGGGGGAGCACAGGAACTGGTAAATTCGAACTCATCTATGATATATCTATGCATGTTACATGTGATATATGCACTTAGACAGGGGAATAAATTCCATCTATGATATATCCATGCATGTTACATGAAATATCTGCATTTAGGCAGGGGGTATATATACTTTGTTTTTGAGTTGCTGAAAAATAATATGCTCTGATTGGATCCTGAGGTACTTAGGTATATGCGTTAGGAATTGCATAATCAAATATGCTTACATACTTCCGTGATGCATTAATTACATGTCATCGTCAAGAAGAATTTTGATGATCTATGTAATTAGGGCCATAACTTGAGCAATTCGATTCGATTATGATGTATTAAAATGTCTAAGCATATGATAATATTCTACTATGCATGTTTTATAGACTACATCATTGAAAAAAGTCGAATATTTGATCTACATGTGATTATGTGCTTAACTGGTAAAACTATGTGATCAAATGTAATATATGTCTCACATGTTAGGGAATATCTTATTACAGGTGCTATTTACGGTAAATCGTGTGAGCTATTTATGAAAAGTGTGTTGTCTAAATATGGAATGTGATATATCCGTTTGAATTTATCTATTCTGGGAAGAAATCATATCGATAATCCGTGCATGAATTCTACTTGATCTAATATGGAAAAATCAATTAGGTTTTATTAATGCCGAAATTAAGAAACCATATAAGGAAAAGATCATGATTGATTGACTTTATATGATGCTATTTGGATATCACATATGAAAATTGCTGTTATGGAAAATATCATTCCGGATAGAATTATATGCCTTGATTTCGAATATGTGCTTTTATGGAATAAAATCATGCTTGTGACTGTTGTGATACTATTTTAATGGCATGATTCGTTGGCATATTAATTGCTCGATTATTACATGGATTATGTGCTATTTTGAGGATTAATATTATGATTGACCTTCCATGTAAGTGTTGATTTGAAAGTATATATGAGCAACATTTAGAGGATCGAAAAAACGAGAACTTGTGAAAATGTACGCGCACAAAAGTTATTGAGCAGAAGAAAATAATTGAGAGACTTTGAGCAAAAACTTGCAAATAGTCTTCTGCCATTGAGCAATCCCTGAGCGTACTGAGTGATAACATCGTCCACGCCATACTTTCTGTCTTCGGATGTGAGGTACACGAGGAGGCAAGGTCGACATTTATGCGTACGTGAAGGGAAGGACTGTGTTATGGGGGCCCTTCGGTAGCGAGCTGTTTTTGCCTGGGAATTGGAGATTCCCTGGAGCGAAACTCGCATGCGGTAACCTAGTTTGTCTAGTGTTCGACTTGTTTTGGTTTGTGTATTGGGCATAATCAATCAGTCTTGTAACAGACTAAGGTATCATTATAGTGATTGATTAATTCTTGAGGAACAAACCTCAAGGAGAGATTAAATCTCGATTGGGGATATAACCTCTAGAAAAATCATGTCTCACGTTATTTTCAGCTCTTTATATTTTTCGTGAGATATATCTGATACACATCCGACGCAACTAGGAGATAACCGACGAAACATTTTTTGAAAAGAGTTCACTTAGAAAAGAAATGTTTCTAGGATATCACATCTAAAGTGATTGAAAAAGAATAAGCTAAATTTTTATAAGCCTAATCCACCCCCTACCTATTAGGCGTATTTTTTACTTCATTTGGTATCAGAGCCGTCAAACGATAGACCTAACATACCTGAGTAAAAGATCTAATGGCTTCTTCGAGTTTCGATGTATTTGCAGAGGGACAATCCCATTCTAGGCCGCCACTCTTCGATGGAACGAACTACGATATATGGAAGAATCGCATGAAGGAATTTCTTCTGGCGGTTGACTATGATCAATGGGATATCATTACGACCGGGCCATATATACCTGTAAACAAGGATGGAATATCCAGGAAAGCTACAGACTACGATGTAGCAGATAAGCATGGAATTTCACTAAACACTAAGGCGAAAAATATGATCGCTTGTGCACTGATGAGGGAATAATACAATCGCCTAAGTTCATGTTTATCCGCTAAAGACATGTGGGAGATGTTGCAAGTCACTCATGAAGGAACCACGCGAGTTGGACAAGAAAGAATAGCGCTTCAAACTCATTAATACAAGTTGTTCACTATGGCAGTTGATGAAACTATAAATCAAATGTACGCAAGATTCATGATCATCATCAATCAGATATTCTCTCTTGGCATGATCATTCCCGACAATGAGATGGTTTGAAAAATATTCATATCACTTTGAAAAGAATGGAATCCCAAAGTGACCGCTATCTATCAAGCCAAGGATTTAGATGCGCTATATGTCTCCGAACTAATCGGATCTCTCACTTCATATGAGATGACTGTACTATCCATAAAAGAAAAGTCGCAAACTAGAAATCAACAAATCATTGCTTATTAAGTTGATCAAGAAAGTGATTCCGATGAAGACATCGAAGAAGAAGAGGATATGATGAAGCAATTGCCCAAGCTGACCAGATTTGAGAAGTTCCGATAAAGAACAAGATTAAAACGAAACTCTAAATCCCAGCAAAAGAACAAGGGAATATCATAATCCGAGAATAATGTCCAGAAATATTTCAGGGGTAATAAGCCAGACCACTTTGCTTCAAATTGCACATTACCAAGTGATGATAAAAAAAAAAACAAAGAAGCAGAAGGCAATGGTGACAAACTAGGAAGATTCCGATGAACAAACGGAGGAAGAAAACCTTGCTTACGTGGCTGATGATGATTGTGTATCTTCTTCATCTACTATTAAGAAAATTAATATTTTTAATGATATGCGAGTATGGAAGAATCTCCTGATAACGCCTCCTCAATTTTTGAAGTAGATAAAAGTAAGGAAGATCTATGTGAAATAAGTCAAAATTCTCATGAAAAGATCAAGTCGCTCAAGTCGCTAACGAAAACGTTGGCTAAACTACGAGATGAATTAGCAAGAGAAAAACATCATGCCGAGCTAGAAATCTCACGATTGAAAGCAGGGATAGATTCTTCTAAGAAAGAAAAAGTTCAATGCGATTGCAAGGAACTTGAAAAGACAAACATCAATATATCTAGAGATATCACTGCACTTAGACACTCCTTAGAAGAAAAAGAGCGTATCACTGATAGACTTAACGAAGGGAAACAAAACCTAGATATGTTACTAAATATGTCTAGAAATACTGGAAATTTAGGGATAGGATATTTCATGGTAGAAGAACATGTTCTACCTGTTGTACGAAAACCAAAATGCTTTTCATGTGGTCGTCATGGTCATTATTCATACAACTGTTTTCTGAAAAGAGCTGATAAATCGAAATATGATTGGAGGCCAAAGAAATTCCCTAATAACCATGTTCCTAAAGCTTGTCTACCTAAGTTCGTGAGATCACAATCTTAAATGTATGATTTATCACATGTTAACATGAGTATTTTGCTACTAACATGTTCGGACCCAACCAGCATTGGGTACCTCCGAAAACAACTCATTCCTGTAGGTACAACGAAGATGTTCCAGCAAGAAAAACAGGTGGTACCTCGATAGCGGGTGTTCCCACCATATGACAGGTGATATCAATAAATTCGTGTAGTTGGAAGCATATAACGGAGGATATGTTTCATATGCTGACAACACCAAAGCTAGAATCATTGGAGTTGGAACCATCGGTAACAATTTACATACTACTATAGACGACGTATGGCTAGTTAAGGATTTAAAACATAATTTAATAAGCATAACCAGTTTACGGATAAGGGTTATATCGTTTTTGTAAACGATAAATGTATAGCTAAAAAAATGATGAAATTATATTTAGTGGATCTAGGTATGACAATATCTACTGCATAACTCTTGATGATATCACTAACCAAAATGTCAAGTGCTTATCCGTTACACATAGTATCACATGGTTATAGCACAGACGATTGGGACATGCTAATATGGAGCTGATATCTCATATATCAAGCAAAGAACTGATAAGAGGTGTTCCTGGCATGAAATTCAGCAAGGACAGAACATGCAAAGCATGCCAAATGGGTAAGCAAACTAAGACGTCCTTTAAGGTAAGGAATGTAATACTTCAAGATCTCTTGAACTACATTCATCTCGACCTTTTTGGTCCAGTACAGACAATGTCTCTGCGAAGTAAAAGATATTCATTTGTTATTGTAGATGACTATTCTAGGTATACATGGGTGATATTTCTTTCACATAAGAGTAAAGCAATATGTAACTTGAAAATGAGAAAGAAATGAACATATGCAAGATACACAAACGGTCTAGAATTTGATAATAAATCATTTGCATCTTTCTGTGATCAGTATGGGTATAGTCATAACTTCTTTGCTCTTATACACCCCAACAAAACGGCGTAGTTGAACGGAAAAATAGAGTGTTACAGGAGATGTCAATGCTACATGAGTATGATATTCCCAAACAAGTCTGGGCTAAAGCTGTTAGTACAACATGTTTTGTGTCTAATCGTGTTTTCCTTAGATCATTATTGAAGAAAACCACCTATGAACTTTGGAACGGTAGAATCCAAATATATGATATTTTCATGTGTTTGGCTGTAAGTGCTTTATTTTAAATGATAGAGATAAAAAAAAGGAAAATTTGACTCTAAGGTAGATGAAGGGATATTCCTTGGTTACAGTCTTCATTTCAAAGCTTATCGCGTCAATAATAAAAGGAAAAAGACAGTTCAGAAATATATACATCTGACCTTTGATGTAGCCAAACAAATTAATATTGTTAAATGTATCTATGTCATGGTCTCCGCTTCCAAGTGTATGATTGACAAAATCAATATAGTGCCCTTGACAAATAAGTCGTACTCGAACATTCATCGCCCGACCAGAGACCTAAGACTTATAAACATTTTTCTGTGAGTTATAGGGCCTTTTTAACAAAATAAATCGAAAAATATTATTAATTATCAAAATAGGGCGATTTATGGACATATTACCAAAAGAGAGTCAATTGCGGGCATTACACGCGGCGCAACGTCGCATCCATTAACCGCGATATTCATTTCAGAGCTTTCATGTGGGCCATGGTACGAAGCTAGTGTACTGGGCCAATAATTTTTTGGCCCAGTACGGAGCGTCGCGCCTAATGGGCGCGACGTCGGGGATATATAGATCTCAGATCTATTTCCCCGACCACTCACTATCTCCTTCACTATCTCTCTCTACTCAAACCCTAACTATCGCAATCCGCCGCCGCCGCCGACGTGTTCATCCCGCGCCGCCCGCACGCACAGCCGCACTCCGGCTCGGCCTCTCTCTCTATCTCTCTCACTCTCGGCATCTCTTCGCCACCGGCGCCGCCGCCTCCGTCCGTCGCTCAGCCCGCCAAGGTCACCTCGCCCGCCCGCCCGCCTTGCTGCCCGCCCGCCCTCTCTCTCTCTCTCTCTCTCTCTCTCTCTCCCCCATCTCTCTCGTTTTCTCATCGGTCCCGCGCCGCCCGCCCGCCGCACGGCCGCCCTCCCGCTCGGTCTCCCTCTCTCTCTCTCTATCTATCTCTCTCTATCTCTCTCTCTCCGCCGCGTCCACCACCCCGCCGACCCGCTCCGCTGCCGGGTCCAACGCCGTCGCCGCCTCGGTCTCCGTCGTCGTCCCCGCGTGCGTCGCCGCCGCCGTACGTTTTATTAGGTATTTAGTTTGATTATAGTTTAATTGAGATATTCGTTGTTTGGTTATAACATTAGACGGATTCGTATAGTCATTATCCCGATCTGTATTGTTTGATTGGTTATAACATTTTTTTGTTCGATTTAGGATGGACACGAACGAATTCTACGGTCCGATCAATCATTCGCTGTTGATATTCCAGGATAGTAATCGTTGTAACGATGTGCTATCCAACACGGATGGTGCTATTGACACCCCGTTGACGGTTAGGGGCTTAGAAAACGTAGTATGGGGCACGACCGGTGCAATTACACGGTCGTGTTTTGGCGAAGTTACATACTATGTCGCTGTATGGCATCTATAGTTGTGGATCTCAGAAAATAGATCCACACTTGATTACCGCACTCGTCGAACGGTGGAGAAAGGAGACACACACGTTTCACCTACCGGTGGGGGAGGCGACCGTCACATTAGAGGACGTAGGGTTGCTGTGGGCACTCCCCGTGGACGGTATTTCCGTCAGCAGTGTGATCCCACGGAAGACGCAGGAGCAGTGGCTCGAATATTGCGAGGAGTTGACTGGGTACAGACCTCCCGAAGGAGCGTACCACGAGACCAAGTTGTCTCTCCGCAAGTTTGCGATCTGGTTAGAAGAAAATCCAGTCGAGGACATGACCGACGAGCTAATCGTCGATCAACATGCGCGCGCCTACGCATTGCTGCTGTTAGGGTCGGTGATGTTTCCCGACTCCAGTGGAAGTCACACGTCGATGACCTACCTTACGCTGCTCGAGGACATCGACGAAGTCCATCATTACAGCTGGGGCAGCGCAGTGTTAACATTCCTCTACAGAGAGCTCTGCACGTCATGTCAGTCGAGGAAGATGAACATAGGTGGAGCTTTACGGTTGCTGCAGGTACGAAAGATAGTTTAATGAAACAACTTGTAAAGCGTAAACGATACTTATGTATATAAATAATTAAAATATAGGTTTGGGCATGGATGCGTATATTACAAGTCCAGCCCATTATCGCCCAGCCTCGAGTGCTGATGCAGCCTATTGTAGTCGATGGCATTTCCACCGCATGCGGCGAGGTAATTGCTCTTCTAATTATTCGAAATTTCAAATAAAAAATTTCAGCCTAATGAATATTTATTCATTTAGATGGAATGCATTATTTGACCATACGACCTCCGCAACTTCAAATTTGCGTGCGATACGGAAGTCCATCGATAGTATGTCGATGGAACAATTTGTATGGACCCCGTACAACTATCGCCATCCGGAGATTTTGGCGCTACCCCCGGAATGCCGTTCCCAGTCCTCTCGGTCGTCGTGCCCGCTGATATGTTACAACATCGTCGAGTGGCACTACCCAGATCGCGTGATGCGACAGTTCGGATTGGTTCAGTCGGTGCCACAACCACCGGCATATCTTACTGTAGATCTCCACCGTTTTAGCACGCGAAATGTCCCCGGAAACGATTGGAGATCGCAGCACGAACCGCACGAGGCGTTTTGGAGTCAAAGGCACTCGAGGGTTGTGAATGGACTGGAGATAGGATCCGGACCGCAGTGAACCAGTGACTATTATGACTGGTACCGGTTCGTGACCCGTCGATAGATCTCTCCGTCGTTCGTTCACATGTCGCGAGGATTTCAGATGGGAGATGGAGCATTCATCGACGTGATGGTTAGTTTATATATTAATTTTTTATTATATTTAACTTCGATTTATTCGCGGCAAAATAATATTTAACTATTCTAACTAACAGGCACAGCATCTCGATGACGTGGAGACAAGACTACGTCGTCGTGAAGTGGACGGAGGATTAGACCATCGTATGCAGCGTCTAATCATCGATAGGCGTCAGCGACGTGATACCCAGTTCACCGACGTTCCTCCTACTCAAGGTGTTGGGCCGTCGTCATCGCGTATTCCGACGGATTTATACGGCGATGGTGGATATGGGACGTCGATGCCATCGGGGTACACTACGCCGATGCAGTACACTTACGAGGACGATGACGACGACGACGATGACACGCCACCTTACCGTTCATCTTCCCATCGTCGTCCATCCGAGCGCGAGGCCCTAGTGGACCGTCGTCATCTGCGTAGAGACCAGCGTCCTCGAAGATGCGGTACCGGAGGGCATTATATGCCATAGTTTTTTTGTTCAGACGATGTTTTTTTGTATAGACGATGTTTTTATTGTATTTATTCATACGATGTTTTTTTGTATATATGTTATTACGACTTAAGTTTTTATTTTCGCGATGCTATTATCTTATTATGCGTAACTTTATGGTGGATAATTATATAATACGAGTTATATAATTAGTAGAGCCGTAAAAAAGGCCGAAGCCCGCGGGCCGCCCCGCCCAGGCCCGCCAAAAGGATTTTTTAAAATATTAAATTAAATATAATATATGTACTAAAAGTACTTAAAAATTAAAATAGATCAACGTTAATATATTATTTTAAAAATAAATACAATATATTTTTATTAATAAATATAATATATATGTATTAAACATAATTCAAAATTAAAATAGATCAACGTTAATATATTTTTAAAAAATAAATACAATATATTTTTATTAATATATATAATATATATGTATTAAATTATGTAAATGTACTAAAAATATTAAATTAAATATAATATATGCAATAAAAATAATTCAAAATTAAAATAGATTAACGTTAATATATTTAAAAAAAATAAATATAATATATTTTTATTAATATATATAATATATATGTATTAAATTATGTAAATGTATATTTAATTAAATATAATAGATGTACTGAAAATAATTCAAAATTTAAATAGATCAACGTTAATATATTTTTAAAAAATAAATACAATTTTTATCTTCCGCGTGCAGCTTTAATCAAAGCTACCTGCAACTTCAGCAGCTTTTATCATCCGCGTGCAGCTTTAATCAAAGCTACCTGCAACTTCAACAACTTTTATCATCCGCGTGCAGCTTTAATCAAAGCTACCTGCAACTTCAGCAGCTTTTATCATCCGCGTGCAGCTTTAATCAAAGCTACCTGCAATCTAACTGTACACAACAATATTGACATTAAAAAAAATGATCCAGAACATCTATAAAAATCCCACAAATTAAGAAAATAACATACAACATTTGAGATACGATGCACCCGAAAGGTAGAGACCCGCGTCTTAATCGCTTCAATGGAAAAAAGATGAATGAGGGTCATCCGTTATTCGGAAATTTAAAGGTCCTTGGTGATTACTTTTACGACGAACTGTGGACGTACGATATTGAAAGATGGTTCGTTGGAACATTTTGGGCAAAAGCATCTATGGGTGATATCACGAATGAGACATTGTCCGAATGTCTTCAATTCCTTGCGCAACTATACAATCAACGTTACGGAATTCATTTCACCGTACCTTTTCTAACGGAGAAACTTGGTCATTTGAAGCGTCGCTACCTTTTATGGACAAAACTACGCGCCGAAATGGGAGATTGGGGAGCCGATGACAGAGGATGGATTCATGCAGATACCGAGCAATGGCTTAAGTGGTTTAAGGTGGTTATTTTACTCATCGTTTTATTCGGAAGTAATAAAATTTTTTAATTATGCAATTTGTCATATTCTTGCAGGAGGATCCTCTATCAACAATTTATTTCTATGAGCCCGAGCCACATGAATATTATCTGTATAAAATTTTCGGTAGCTATATCAACTCAGACATTGTTCCAGACATTGACGTGCTTGCGATTCCTAACAACGAATGTCCAATAGTTCATACCCAGGCGGAAGAATTTTCCAAAAGACAGTCGGTAAAACATGTCGGCTCGAGTTCGAGAGTCAAAGACGATACGGGTGACGACGACTTCGTCGACACTCCACCGAAAGGAAACCGATACAATACGTCGAGTAAGATCGACAACGCTGGCAAAAACCAAGGCGATGATGACTTCGTCAACCCACCTCCGAAAGGAAAGAAGAAAGATATGAATAGAAAGACGCACAACAAAGGCAAACATCATGCAATGTCGAGTTCCAGAGTTGAAGAAGATAATAGTGACGATGACTTCGTTAACCCGCCCCCGAAGGGTTGGAGAAAAACTTTTCGAAAGTGATTGTTTGTAAGTTCTGTAACCTTTGTCATGCGTGTTTCCAACTAATATGAGGTAAATTCGGAAGTAACTGAAAAATTGTAATAATTTACTTAAAGATTTAGTACAACATATGAATACTAAAACTATTTAAAGATTACAATAAATCAACGTTGAGCACTACCTCCGCCTCTTCGACCATGTCTCCGCCTTGAACCACCACGATCCATTTCGTTCTGTATACGAGTTGTACGGATTCTCCCCGGCCCTCTTCTGGTACGCAGAGCGTCGTTATGTATAAGAGAGAATGCAGCATGCTCCCAATAACATTCGTCATGTAGAGGATGAAAAAACCCCTCGTATGTTTTACGGTACACTTGTTTGTTATAGAAATGAGCAATATGATGCATGCTATGAACTCCCCACATACGACAAGCGGCTTGGGCATGAGAACATGGGATGAAATACGTGTCCCATTTTCCGCACGTGCACGTCTTTTCTAAGACGTTTACCACGTGCTTCCTTTGATTCACGGCCGAAGTATAAACTTCAGTTGTTTGCAAACGTGGGTCAAAATTAAAGACGACGTGACTCCATGAACGACTTGTCCAATCATTGAACTTATTCCACGCATATGAAGACCAATCGCTTTCGGTGTTAGCCATCGCTGCAGAGCACTCCGTAAATCGATTGCGAAAATATTCAACGTATCGATGAAAGCTGAAGTCCACTATTGCTTTCGGAGGCAAACACCTCGCCCCTTTGAAAACTCCGTTAAGGGCCTCGGAGATATTAGTGGTCATCACCCCGCATCGGAATCCACCATCGTACGCAAACGTCCACTGCTCTTTGTCAATCTTATCTAACCACTTCCAGGCCGGTTCATTGAGAACTTTAATGTGTTCCATAATGCGATTGAACTTCTCCAACGTGTGGGCCATTCCAGCTCTATGGCATAACTGTTTTAAGTCATTGTTCTTGAATTCAGTGTTGAAGTTTGATACGACATGGCGTAGACAAAACCGGTGTACACCATTCGGCGGCCTAAACGCTGGTAATTCGCTCACCGCAGCCAATATTCCTATAAAAAATTACGATCAATCGATTAAAATGGTGTCAAATTAATACATGAATGTATGTAGGAAAATACAAGTACCTCGATGACGATCAGAAATGAGGCATACACCTTGTTCACCCAACACGTGGATGTTAAGTAAGTTCAGGAACCAACTCCAAGAGTGTCTGCTTTCCGTTGAAACAATGGAAAAAGCAAGGGGGAGAATATTTTGATTTGCATCGAGCCCAGATGCAATTAACATTTTATGCTCGTATTTGGAGTATAAGTGTGTACCGTCAACGCAAACAACTCTACGACAATGCCTAAACCCATCAATACAGGGTTTGAAAGCCCAGAAAACATACCCCAATTTCTTCACACCGGGTGCTTCAGTTGGAAGATTCAACCACTTGACGACCGTGTCGAGGTTGTAACGTTTCATAGTTTTCATGAAGATAGGAAGTTGTTGGACTGAAGTTTCCCAGGTACCGTAAACATTTTCTTTCGCCCTTTTGAGGCCATGCCATGCTTGAATGTATGAGATGTCGTACCCGGTATTGTCCTTCACCAGCTGCTTTACGTTCTTTGGTAGAAATTGAGGGTCCGTCTTCACTATTTCAATCAACATTCTCGCAATTGTGTTTCGCGAAATGTTGCGGTGTGTTCTCGATAACTCTTTCATGTAGCATGTGTGTGGCCCCCCATATATTGTAATCTTCCAATAACATTTTTTCGGTTTGAAGCGTGATCGTAACCTCCAGTGACAGTCATGGCTATGGTTGTATTTCACGCCCCATACGGTTTTGTTACTTTCTGAGACGTGATACTCACGTCTAGCCACCCTGTAAGAATAATCGCCAACAGCATCTTGTAAGTGAGCTTTGGTACTAAATGTCATACCGACTCTGAACCTGGGATTGTCCCTACTGTAAAAATCACCGCCACCCTCGTTGGCTTCTGGAGGCGCCATTTGATATGTTGAATAAAAAGGCACGGGTTGGTAAGGCGCACGAGCATCATCCGCCGGCAATGAAATGGCATTCTCGGGACCAACATTGTTTCCATCATCGTCGCTATCGTCGTTATCATCTGCGGGATCCGGAAAATCGTCCAGCGCACCACCAATGTCATCAGCTTCAGAGTCGCTAGCGTCACTATTTTGCAAGTCTTCGGGCACAGGCTCATGTTGTGACACATTCGACATATTAGGAACATCACGACTGCTCGAAGGAATGTCTGTATGAGGAGGGTGGAGTGAAAAGTCACTCATTCCTTGAGTAACTGCCGTGAGATCAGGGAACGAGTGTCTGGAGGTAATGTTGGTGAACACGTCGGGTGCCTCTTGAACGTTCTCGCTGGCCTCGACAAACACTTCAATTAGATTAAGTTCCGCATCAGCATCCAAGAAGTACGATAGTTCAGCGTCGTTTGAAATTTGAAGGAGCCGCTGATAGAGTCGAGAATGCTGATAGTATTCATTCTTAACATGAACGGTTAAGGAGGAAAAATTGTTGTCGAGGCGAATAACCTCATATAGCATGCCCAAAAATTGAGCAAAGCTAGTGTCGCGACGAATTCGTCTAAGAGAAATGGGTGGGATGCTGTAACGGATGAAGTTTGATTCAGTAATGATTTCGCCACCGTAGTAGATAGAGACTTGAATTTTGCGAGATGTCATAATTTGAGGAGAAATTTAAATATTTCAAGTTGGTTTTTTTATATATCCATGTATACGAAATTATAGTGCTTTATATAGGGAAAATCGTCGCATTTAATGGACGCGACGTCGCATCTATTAGACGCGACGATTCTTTTACATCCATATCAGTTCAGAAAAATAATTACAGACAACGCGTGATCGTTTCGTCACATCATCGCGGCCATTGGGCGCGACGTCGCATCTAATAAACGCGACGCCGGGCCCAGATACTAATCAACGGGCCATATGTAACGTCGCATTTAATGGGTGCGACGTCGCGCCCAATGACCGCGACGTTGCGGTTAATGCCCGCAAACGGCTCTATTTAGTAATATGTCCAAAAATGCCCTATTTTGACAATTAATAATATTTTTCGATTTATTTTGTTAAAAAGGCCGAGTTATAGTATCTACTGTCGTCCTCTCTCATCCAATAATTTAAGAATTAACAACTTAACTCGACAGACGACAAATGATTTTTATTTGTCTTGTGTATTACTGGATGCCAGGTAAACTTATTCAATAAATATATAATCATGTCTCAAGAAATACACATAAATATTTTAGTCAATAAAAGATAACTTCCGAATAATACAAAATAAAGGATAATTTTCTAATCGCGGATGACAACTATGTCATTGCTCGCTGTTTCTTGCGCTAAAAAGAATTGAGAGAAGCTACGATTACTTCCCAATTATGTAAGAATGATGTAATAATTAATACTTTCATTTCATGCAATAATGAATGCATTTTAGGTTGAACATCTATACTATTTTATTAATTGTGAGTATCTAGATGTTGCCCCGTGCGATGCACGGGGAATATTTTGTTATTAAATTTAAATAAATATCTCGATATTCAGATGGATTAATCAGTTTTCGTCATATGCATCAATCACTTCATTCATATATATCGTATTCATTAAAAACGACGACCCGATATGCTGGTCAGAGGTGTTAAACTTCGTGATCTACGTATACCATCCTTACATCTTCATCTAACGTAGTTTCCTTCACCATCATAACCAACATTTTCGTGTAACATATCTCACCAATGGTCGGATGTATGCATTCTTTCAATGGAAAATCCCGTGTTCCGCGATATTCAACCCTTCTTAGAGTAGTTTCATACAAACTTTATTTGGAAACTTCTACGACTGTAAGAATGTATGCATGTAAGATGGTAAGCTTGCAAGAGTGCAATAACGATTGTAGATCTTATGAGACCACACGACTGTATGTGAAGCTTTAGAAAAGACCGTAGTAATATAAAACTGTAAGACTGTAGGAGTTACGAAGCTCCAGAAACAACAATTGTGTCGTGCAGACGTACGTCACGAACATTATCAATTCGCAGTTGCACAAAACTGGGTTTGGAAACATACTCATCATAATTAGTCTCGTGTCAACCAATCTTAGAAAATAAATACTATTAACAATCTTACGATAATATAATTCTAATCCAATAGTCGACCACGTTTGCAGCCGTACTAATTTGAGGTTGAAAAAATCTTATCATATTGAGTCGTGCATCGTGAAATCGTACACGACATTTCATATGTCGAACAATAATCAGTCGTTCATCAAATAATAATTGACAAAAGTACGGGAAAAAGTTTACAATGATTTTAACAAAGATAATTGTGGCGACATATCAAATATATAATATTGAGTAGTAAAATGAGGTTAGAAACATACTCACCATAATCCGTCGTCCTGTTATGTAAATATTTATTAATTTTTGTTTCATCAACATAGGCATGTTCATTCGGTACATATCGTACTGAACCCAAAATTCAGTTAGTCGAATTTTTGGTACTAATATTGTCCCAACTGAATACTGAACCGAATTTCCCTGTTAGGTATTCGGTTTTCACCGAATTTGTTTCAATTGTTTTTACTGGAATAACCTAAATTGCAATAAAAAATAGCAAAAATGAATTACAATAAACAAAATGCATTTCGGTAAAATGATATGTTATTTTTTTTTAACCTCCAATTTGTATATGTTACGAAATGGAAAGAAACGCTTTTCTTAAATCGTATGTACATCTAACTTTTTTAAATATTTATTGTTAATAAATTTAATATACTAATATAGTTAATATATTTTATTATAAAAATTGTTATGTCGGTATACTGAACCATAAAACATATAACAAACCGAAATACCGAAAATTTAAAATTTATATACCGAATATCGAACCGACATTTTTTGGTTCGGTTCGGATTGTACCGAAATTTCGGTACTTCGATTTGTTCGGCATGTATACCAAACTATGAACACCTCTACATCAACATTCATTGCGATCAATCATTATTTTGACTTACGTATTTCGGTGAACTGCAGTGTTGTATATCATTGAGTTTAAAAAACGTGGCCTACCTCACGCACACATATTGGTCTGGCTGAATGGGAGAGCCGCAGAACCCAGTCCGATAGTTGTGGATGCATCCGAGATTCCAGATAAAGATATGGATGAAGACGGATACGCTCTAGTTGAAGAGCTGATGATGTATGGACCATGTGGTGCTGATCGACCACACTCTCCTTGCATGGAAAAAACGATATGCACAAAGAAATACCCAAAAGCGTTCAATGATAGGACAATTGTCGATGACTCTGGGCATGTTAGGTACATGAGGAGAAAGGATGCATCAAGGTTTATAACAAAAAAAGGGCGTTGTAATTTTCAACAACTATGTCGTACCTCATAATCTATCGTTGCTAAAAAAATACAAAACACATACCAATGTAGAATGGTGCAACAGGTCTAAGGCAATAAAGTATCTTTTCAAATATATTACAAAGGCTTTCGACAAGGCTACAATGATCATCGAAAACAGGCAGCCTGCAGGACATCGCTCGCACCAGAATAAAATGGCTTCAAATAAAGGCGATGAAATAAAAAGGTACATTGATTGTAGGTATTTGTCGGCTTGCGAATCCATGTGGAGGATATTTGTCTTTATCGAACACCAAGAGACTCCATGAGAGGCTGGATGTAATTCAGGTTGACAATTACTGGCTTCACTACCGATCCCAAAGACTTCCATTGCATCTCGAAGGCCAACAAAGCCTGTTGTACGATGATTCTGTTGACCTTGAGAATATGGTATCCGGAGATGGCGTTCTGAAAACCATGCTGACAGATTGAATGCAAACGAACAAACATAGTCTTGAAGCAAGGAATCTGACATACGTTCGATTCCCAACAAAGTTCGTGTGGAACACATCCAAGAAAGCTTGGAATCCGCGTAAGAGGGGATTTATCGTTGGGAGAATCGTCAACATACAACCGACTGCTGGAGAGATTTATTATATGAAAATTCTCCTTACAATGGTGAAGGGTCCTACATCATACCAAGTTATTCGGACTGTGAATGGTGAAGTTATGGAAACATTCCAGGACACGTGCCATAAAAGGGGATTATGGGTCGGAGTCTCTGAACGGAATCAAGCAATGGAAGAATCGTCTCACTGGGCTACTCCGAACCAGCTGCGACATCTATTTGCGACACTACGCATCCATTACGAGATAGGTGAACCCCTCAGTCTATGGAACCATTTATGGAAAAGCATTTCCGAAGATATTTCGCTCAGACAGGAATGACTTTTCAACCACAGAGAACTACAACTTTCAGACAACGAATTACAGAACTATGCCCTAATGGTTATTGAGAAGATCTTAATGCAAAACTCTAAAGCGCTGTCGGATTTTCCAAGAATGCCAGTGCCATCAGCAAGCGTGTTAAAAGAACTCAACAACGGACTCTTGATGGAGGAAATGAGCTACAACGTGGAAGAGAATGATGTCGAGCATAGCCGTCTTATTTGTACACTGAATGACGAACAACGACGAGTCTTCAACGACGGCGTGGTCTCGGTCCAAACTGGCAGTGGAAGACTATTTTTTCTCTACGGACCGGACGGTACGGGAAAGACCTACGTTTACAAGACCATAATCACAAAACTAAGAACAGAGAAAATGATAGGCATCCAGTTGCTTTATCGAGCATTGCAGCGCTTCTTTTACCTGGAGGAAGAACGACGCATTCAAGATTCAAAATTTCGATAACAATACATGAAAACTCAATGTGTGACGTAAAGCATGGATCAAAATTACTTATACACTCGAGCTTGATAATTTGGGATGAGACACCAATGACCCACAACCATGCATTCGAGGCTTTGGATAGAACAATGAGGGATTTGATGGCCACGACTAACAAGATGGCAGAGAGTAGGCCATTCGGTGGAAAGATCGTCCTTCTCGGCGGCGACTTTAGGCAAGTGTTGTCTGTCATACCAAAGGGGTCCAGACAAGATATGGTTGAGTCTGCCATAAATCAATCATACTTATCAGATCATTGCTCTGTGCATACACTAACACAAAATATGATGCTACACCGCACGGAGATAGATTTTGCTAAATGGGTATTGAAAGTTGGAGATGGAAATCCACCAAACTTCGAAATTGGAGACGTGGAAACGATTAGAATTCCATCTCACGTGATGATCTGTCCTCTACATGACCCAATTCAGCAGATTTCAAGCTACGCATATCCGGATATTCAAGATCGTATGACATATCATGAATATATCAGAGAAAGTGCGATACTCATGCCTCTTAATGAGACCGTAGACGAAATAAACACTTTCATGTTGTCAATAGCACCCGGACAGCCATAGGAATATTTAAGTGCGAACAATATTGAAGTGGAGGCTGAGACTGAATGTGGGTCGGAAGGCATGTATCCAATTGAGTTTTAAACACGATGCAATTTTTCGGGATTCCAAATCATAAACTTATTCTAAAGCCCTCACTTGTTGTGATGCTATTGAGAAACATCAACCAAAGAGACAGAGTATGCAATGGAACAAGAATGATAATCACGTTTGGGCAACCAAGAGTTGTGGAGTGTTAAATTCTGACGGGTGCGCACATAGGAACCGAAGTTCTTATTCCGAGGATAATTCTTTCCCTATCAGACACAACGTGGCCGTTCAAACGACGATAATTCTCGCTGACGGATTGTTATGCAATGACGATCAACAAGAGTCAGGGGCAGAGCCTGAAGAGGGTTGGCGTCTACCTTCCCAGGCCAGTTTTTACACATGGCCAACTGTACGTTGCACTATCTCGGAGTGACGTCACCATCGGGAATCAAGATCTTGGCCTTTAAGGAAACGGTGTTAGGGATGACGAGATTGTCAACATAGTATAACATGAAGTTTTCAACATCATTGTCGATCGCATGCAACACTAAACTTTAATTAATAAGGTTGACGAGACCACTTTGAACTATGCTTGAATATTGTACGAACTTTCACGTTATTTTCTACTATTAGCAGGGACAGATGCAGGGGGGGCTGCTTTCAATGACCCCCCGAGCCATCGGATTTTGTCATGGAGGTTCTAATTTGACCCCCCGAGGTTTCGATTTCTGCCATGGGGAGAGTTCTAGGTTTTCTGCAATTCTTCAATAGAGGAAGACGACGATGCATTTTGGGTTTAGTTGGGCTGCTTTTTAATGTTTATAAAATGCTTCAAAGGCCCAATAATAAAAGATATTAAATTAAGTTTAGTTTTTATTTAACATTTTGCAACCGTCCATTTGCATTAGAAAAAGGTCCACTACCAATATTTAATTAAAAAAAAATTCATCCTCATTCCGGAGTAAACAGCCGCTGAGTGATTTTAAAAAGAAAATTCAAGTCTTCTCATACATCGAATAATAAAACCCTCGGCATCTTCTTCCTATTTACCAGTCCAGACGCCACATCACCACACGTGGGAATCACGCAATCAGGTATTGTTTATTTAATATTTTCTATATAAAAATATGGATCGTTCGTTATAACTTTTTGAAACATCGAAATTTATTGGGATTTTTTTATCGTGTATAGGAAGCTATATGGATAAATGGGTTGTTAGAACACCAAAGGTTCACGGACCGATTAATGATAGCTCTCCGTCCAGTGCTCCCGACTCTAATCAGAATCAAAACGGTAAGAGAAGTCGAACCGATGTAGAATTATTGGAAGAAATAAATATTCGTAAAGCTTGACACTGAAGCTATATTGCAAGAATTTCAGCTGATGGCGATACGTAGAGTTCAATTACCACGTAACCGTTCGTTACCACCGTGTTAGTTATTGTCGATAGTATAAGTTAATCCTTATAAATAATATTACAGTATGTCTTTTTTGTGAACATGGTTTTGAAATGCATTGCATATTTTCTATATGAAGATAACTTTTCTTATCATGTATACGAAAAATTATTTTTTGGAGCCCCCCAACCATAAGATTCTGCGTCCGTCACTGACAATTAGTGTTATCATTATTGATGGAATCATCATTAGTATATTGAAATATGCTTTTTTTTTGTTATAGGATAAATGCCACGTATGTTAAGAGAATTTTAGTACTTTAAATTTGAAGATGTTGCGTAATAAGCACGACTTCCATTTTTTACTCTATTATATATATTAACGAGTTATATGCTCACATGACCATTCCAGGAGACGAGATAATAGAGTGAGGAGAAGAAAAAGAGGCCGAAAAATGAACTGTTTGATATCATAAAATCTTTATTTTACTTTGTCCAGATTTTTATTCAGAATCTCTTCTTTAGAGTATCTAGAATTGTCGAGATGGGACCATATATTCCCATCTGCACTTGAGAAAAAGAAATCTGACATGAAAACCTTTGTGTTTGTAGCAATTCGTCAGCAAGATAGCTTCAAAAAATCGCATTTCTCAGTTCAAGATTCCGTTTTTGCTTACAAGAGCATTGATCCATCAATACCTCATAAGTTAGGTATGCTTCAGCTGTACCACAATATTGTAAATAGGGTCAATATCTTTACAGAGAATCCTTTAATCATCAAGTGCTTTGCTTTAATAGCAATGGACATAATTAGTAACCATTTTTCTCATGCATTCCAACTTAATTTTCTCCTATCGTTTTCATCTTTCTTAATTATATTTGCGTGCAGAGATGGTTCAACAAATTAAAAATTGCAGAAATCAATCTCTTAACTTGATAGATCCACCAAACTTATTCTATTAGTCTTCTCGATCCAGACATCATGAAAAGGTACTGAAAAGTCAGATTTATGTGGATGGGTGCACCAAGAAAGATACAACAACTCGTAAGAGAATATATGAGAATACTCAAAATTGTCCCGATGTTGGCCCCATGGACCAATTTAGTCCATGATGTTGTCGATTTTGAAACAAATTGGTCCTCCGTTAATGTTCGTCAACTTGGATGGAAAAATGTCCCGTATGGATATCATATTGGCCGGTGAATTTCTCCTTCTTTAAACACTTAATAATAACAAATCAGAGTTAAAAAAGAAAAAAAAAAAATTCTCTCACAAAAAGAGAAAAACAAATAACTTACAAATAATATTAAAAAAAAAAATAAAAATAAATAATTTCTTCTTTCGTTTTAACCTTTTTATTAAAAATCTAAAATATATAAAAAAAAACAAAAAATAAGAATAAGAAAAAATAAAAGAATAAAAAGTTAAAATAAAAAATTTAGTTTTTAGTTGGACTTATTTATTAAAAAATTAAGAAAAAATAAAATAATAATTAAATATAAAAATAATACCAAATTATTTTTTTATATGTTTTCGTTTTATTTATTAAAAAATAATAAAAATAAAAATGACATAAAATAAAAATATAACTACTGTTTATATATTTACTAAGAGAGAGAATCTGCGTCCTACCCCAACCCCGCGGAGACGGTCCCCAGGAAATTTCCCAACCACGAATTTTTTAGATAATATTAATTATACCCAATTTATATATTATAATATGAATAATATATGACTTAAATGTATTATTAGTCCTGTATTTTGAGGGGGTGTCATTTTCAGTCCCGTTAACTTGGTCATCTTTGAGGGGGTGTCATGTTGAAGAAAAATTATGATTGACTACTAGTGATATACCAAAAGCTAGTTTTTAACTTGGTATCACAATTAATAAAAGAGTAAATATATATATATATATATATATATATATATATATATATATTAGTGTGTGTGGTTGCTTAAGTTAACGAATAATATTTAAATAATTGATTCTGCGAAAACAGAATTATTTCCCTAATATTTTGCTAAGTTAATTAATTTGAAGTTCCTTATTTTCATCCCTTTCGTCGATAATAAAAGGTACGTTAGGCTTAAATTTAATCTCAATTTTTCGGAGCAGCAATAGCAACCACCTTCACCAACCCTCGGCCACAACCACCACCAACATCGGTTAGAGTTTGGTAGCTGCTCTGCTCCTTTTCACGTTCTTTTGGGCTGTAGTTTTCTTATGTGAGCCTATTTGGGCTCGATACTAAGTTAAAAAATACTATTTTCACTCCGGTCAAACAAAAATAAAAGTGAAGACTGACTTTCTCCACCTTCCTCGGAGGCTGGGAGCTCTTGTTCGTTCTTTTTTCCTTTTTTTTTTTTATTCTTTTCGTTTTTGACTTTATAAAAACTGTCATTTGGTGTATCACTATTAACATATACATAATTTATCTTCAATTAATAATTACTAAATATAGATATTCACTTCCTAATAAAACAAAACCACGTTATGAACTAAAACTATCATGGCAACCATTTATTTTTTTATTCCAATTTTCTTTGATTACTAAATAAAAAATCTAAATATGAATAATATGTATTTGTTTGCACACACGTTGAGTGCAATAATACAAGTGTATATTTATGAACGTGTGGCCATATTATTATAAATTGAACTGTAATAACCAGTGACTATATTTATAAATATAAAACCGTCATTAACTAATTTTTTTGAATAAAATCAAATTAAACTCATATCGTTGCAGCCAATGAGGAAATCTCGCATTGACGCAGAACTTTGTAGTTAATAATAATAATAATAATAATAATAATAATAATAATAATAATAATAATAATAATAATAATAATAATAAGGTGAAACTACAAAAAAATACCTCTTTATATAAAAAAATTCAATTCAGTACACTGTCAGATAAATTTTATATGCACGTACCTAGTAGGAAAACGTTTTTAAACATAAATACCCATTTGGTCGAGAGTACCTTTTTTCACTCATTGACGTACCTTTATATATATATATATATATATATATATATATATATTTTTATATATATATTTATATATATATATAACGTACCACATCACGCGTTTGTATGATATCAAAATGCGTTTTTATGGTACCTAAAGTCCTTATATAATGTGCCTTCTGTTCGCTTTAGTATGTACTTTTTTCACTCTATTATGTATCACACTACGTTTCTTTATGATACCTAAATGTCTTATATTCCTTCCGCAAATGAGTACTTGTAAAAACTTTATTCTACTAGGTACCTACATATAAAAAAATTCTAAAAAGGGACTGAATTGACATTTTTTTTCTAATAGCTATTTAAATGTAAGTTCTTTAATAATAATAATATTAATATTAATAATAATGTCATTTAATTTAACATATATGGCAAAGAGTATATCAATCTCTTTCCATTCCAATATCATAGGTAAATACAAGAAAAAAAGTGTAATGATATAGCATTTCATCATTTTTTTTAAATTTAATTATCAAATATTTACGTATTTTGTTGGTGCACACAGTGAAAATGCGTTGTGTAAGTTTTTTCTTTAAGTAAAGATGAGTTTCATTAATGAATATCCGAAGACAAAATATCGGCCATGGCCTGAGCTTGGAACAACTTGCCCACCCCCATCAGAGCCTAATTCTATTACCAAGTAGTGAGCCGCATTATTCAAATGCCTTATAGCAAAAAGCTAAACTCAATCGAGCGAAGGAAAGATAGTCACTCCAAACAACCCCCAATAATGCATATCCTATTGTACTAGGGTTTTTGTTCCGTGTGGCCACCATCTTGATGATATTTAATCGTCTCCGTCAATAATGATCGGAATCAGATCATCTGTCCCACTTATATTACTTTTTATGTAACTTTACAGAAATACCGTTACATCACGCCCGACCAGTGTAAAACCACCCGTAAATAATATTACAAAATAAATAATATTATACTGAGTGCTTAAACACACAAAAAAATTATATAATATTGGTCGGAACACAAAAAAGTATATATAACACAAAAAAATATATACCGAGTGTTTATCAATGTTTTAATATATTTTTTTGTGTTTAAGCACTCAGTATAATAGTATTTAAGGTGTAATATTATTTACGAGTATTTTAACACTGATTGAGACGTAGTATAATGATATTTTGTAAATTGGCAAAAAACATGGCACACTAAAGTCGGACAACAACATACTGACCAAAAGTAGAATTTTAGGTAAGAAGGCAAAGGAAAAGCAGTTGGGCAAACGAGAACAATCAATCATCTCTAAATTCCTACTTATTATTCTTTTTTGTTTTAATTTTTTTGGGTAAATTCTCTTTCAATACCCTTTCAAGTTTCAACTTCCTGATCAGTACCCCTTCAAATATTTCTTCCTATTCAGTACCCATTTGCGAAAAATTGTGTGGTTAATACCACCAAACATTTAAAAGACGAAAATAACCCTGCTTTACAGATTCAGTTATACCAACTAGTCTATGTATTGTACCAATATATTAAATTATCATACCAACTGTTATCACTGTTATACCAAGTCAAATTTAAGAGTATTATATCACTATTATACCAAGTGCTCCCATTATTATACCAATATATTCAATTATTATACTAACTGTTATCACTGCTATACCAAGTCAAAGTTAAGAGTATTATCTCACTATTATACCAAGTGTTTCCATTATAATACCAATACTATTATACCAAATGTTATCACTAATACCAAAAGTAATGTTATTATAATATGCGAATTGTTTGGTATACATTCGAATTTATTGGTAGAATAATCAATTTATTTGGTATAATAAGCGATTTTGTTGGTATAATAATCGTGTTTTGTGGTATAATACGCAAAAATCACTTTCATATAATAAGCAAAAAACATATTTTTTTGGTATAACAGTGATAACGGTTAGTATGATAACTGAATATGTTGGTATGATAATGAGAACAATTGGTATAATAGTGATAACAATTGGTATAAAAGTGATAACAGTTGGTATAATATTTTTAAATTTGATTTGATATAAAAGTGGAGAGAATTGAAATAATATTTATGTATGAAGAAATGTTATTTTTGTCTTTTTAACGCTTTTTAGGTACCTAACACACAATTTTTTTTCAAATGGGTATCTAGCAGGAAGAAATAATTCGAGAAGTATTTAAGAGAAAGTTGAAACTTGAAAGGGTATTAAAGGGGAATTTAGCCAATTTTGTTTACCATCGACCTCGTTCCTCTCAATCTCTTTCCACTCAATTTCTTGAACTGTGCGCTATATATGTTACGTAGGAATATTTATTATTATTTTTCTTTCTGTTCATTAACTAGTGAATATTTTCCCGCGTAATGGTGGAGACAAGCTAACTGATTCTCTGTCTTGGTCAGAGGCAACGCAAATTATCCTTTCGGCATTTCTATTGCGACAAAAGGTATTATTGAAACCCTCCATCCCTTCAGTCGAGCCGACACCAGATTTTTTAAATTTTTTTTTTCTTAAAAAATATTATTTATTTATGTTGTTTGATGTGCTGGCGTACTAGTGAAAAGCCCACACTCACAGCCGAAGGAAGAACTAAACCCCAAACGATCAAACAATTGTCTCACGGTGCGCATTATAAGTCGGATGAAGCTAACCTGAGCAAAACACATCACCATCCTATTCTTCATCGTGCGCCATCTATATATATATATATATATATGCAGTGCATCTACATCTACAGTGATTTGGCGCATTTACGTCGATTGCGCAATATGCTGCTTAACAAATGTAAAGAACGCGCACAATACAGCAAGGGACATATAATACAAAATTAATACACATAAAATATAAAATTACTAAATCCATTTATAGGAAAAAGAACAAGAAAATCTTTTTTTTTTTTGCTAACGAAGAAGAAAAACTTCGAATAAATTCAAATGCGGATTTAAGGAATGTCGAGGGGAACTAACTTTTGCTCGAACCGGGTTTAACGGCACCGAACTGTTGAAATTAATATTTTTAATATTGAGCTTTATATTTTGTGTTATTGGGCTTATTTGTCTTGGCCCATGTAAGCCTTACTATTTTGCTTTATGTGCAAGATGTTGTGCTGTAAAACGTTTTTGGGAGGAATTGTAATAGAGAACGAAAAATGAATTGAGAGCTGAACGAAAAAGCCACAGAACTTGAGAGCTAAGGAAACGCCTCTGCCCTCTTCATCTATGCGGCTGTCAACATATAAAAAAATCAGAAAATATTGCTTGAAATTACTTATTAAAGCTAACATAAATGGTATCAGAGCTTAAGTTGTGAGTGATTTCAAGTGGGTGTCTTACATTTTAGTAGAAAATTAATTTAGGGTTGAAGAATAGAGCACAATGGCTATGCAAGGAGTTATGATTATTGGAGTATTAAGAAGAAAACACTCTTGATTTCACAAGATTTATGGGAGATTGTGGAAGAGGGTTATGTGAAAAAAGAGAGGCTTGAAGAAAGAAGGATGAAAATGAGAATGTTGTGAAGATTACGGTTGTGGATCCCGACGAGAAGGAGAATCGAAAGAAGGATGCACAAGCTCTTTTCTTGATTCAAGGAGGCATATCCAACAAGATTTTTCCGAGGATAATCGGGGCTCAAACTTCGAAGGAGGCATGGGAAATTTTGCAAAGGGAGTTTCAAGGAACCAACAAGGTTAGAGCGGTGAAACTCTGGGGCTTGAAAAGGGGGTTCCAAAATTTACAAATGAGGGAGAAAGAGACTCTTCAAGAGTATTTCTCTAACGTGATTGAGATTGTGAATCAAATAATGAATTTGAGTGAAGCTTTGACCGACAAGTCCTTGTGCGAGAAGATTTTGATTAGTCTCCTTCAAAGTATGACAACATTGTCGCCGTCCTCGAAGAAACCAAAGACATCTCTATGATGAGTATGCATGATCTTATGGGCTCTCTTGAGATACATGAGGAAATGTTGAATAGGCATGGGGACCAAACTCTTGAAAGCGCCTTTCAATCGAAGGTGAATGTGAAATAGCATTACCAAAAAGCACCTACGGGAAATACCTTTCGTGGTTGTTATAGCGGCGGTAGAGGCCAAGGCCGATTTGGCCAAGGAGGTGGTAGAGGTGTCAACCAAGGTGGAGAAGCTAGAACTTGCAACTTTTGCAAGAAGCCGGGCCACATCGAAAAAATTGTTGGAACAAGGGGAAGATTCAATGCTACAATTGCAAGAAGTTTGGTCATAAAGAGAAGTTTTTTAGATTAAAGAATGAGGAGCAAGCATACTACACCGAAGAAAAGCATCCCGAGAAAAGAGGCGACGAGAGCTTTTTTTATGCGTGCAAATCGGCGATTGAGAAGAGAGAAGATGTATGGTTTGTTGATAGTCGATGTAGCAACTACATGACGGGTGATGAGTCAATCTTTTGCAAGCTTGATAGCAACTTCACGACTCAAATTACTATGGGCAACGGTGCGGTGGCGAAATCCAATGGAAGAGGCACGATCGCGGTTACATCAAAGAAGGATAGGATGCTAATCCACGATGTCTTGCTTGTGCTAAGTGTTGGGCAATTGATTGAGCATGGTCATGTGGTTCACTTTGATGGTGCGACTTGTCGAATATTTAATAAAGTCGAGAAGAAGAGATAATTGATGGTCGTAGTCAAAATGGAGAGGAATAGAAACTTCTCGCTCACTCTCAAGCCCGAAAGAAGTTTTGCCTTGAAGGTTTGGCCATTTAAACTTTGACAGCTTGAAATTGCTAAGCAAGAAGAAAATGGTGTATGGGCTACCAACAATAGAAGAGAAAGGTGGCGTATGCGAGGCATGTGCACATGGCAAGATATATCGATGATTATTCAAGAATGTGTTGGTTTTAATTTTTGAGGCAAAAGTCAGAGCACTTTATGTCTTCAAAAAATTTCAAAGAATGGTGGAGAGACAAAGTGGTCGTTTGCTAAAGAAATTGAGGAGGAATAGAGGTGGCGAGTACAACTCTAAGGAGTTTGAGAAGTTTTGTTAAAATATTGGCTTAGAGAGGCAATTGACTATTGGCTTTACACCAGAGCAAAACGGGATGGCCGAAGGAAGAGTACGACCATTGTTGAAATGGCGAGAACGATGATGAAAGAGAAGAGGCTATCGTTGACCTTTTGGGCCGAAAAAACATACACGGCTGTTTACTTATTAAACCGGTATCCCACAAGGGCGGTTGAGAATAATACCCCATTTGAAGCTCGGTCCGGAGGCAAAAAGCCATCGTGAATCACTTGAAGGTGTTCGGGTCCATTTGTTATGCTCATGTTCCGAAAGAAATGAGGCATAAGCTTGAAGATAAATGCGAGAAATGCGTCTTTGTTGGCAATAGTATAAAATCGAAGGGGTATCGGCTCTTTAGCTTGAAGAGAAACAAGGTGATAGAGAGTTGAGATGTGATTTTTAATGAGAATGACACTTGAGATTGGAAAGAGAAAGGTGTTGAAAGTGTGTCATTTCCGATTCATGATGATGCACTAGAAGTGGGCACGATGTTGAAGATGAAAGGCCATCATCCACTACAAATAATATCGGGTCGAGTTCATCATCTCCAAGCTCGACGCCGATAATAATGAGACGGTTAAGCGAAGTATATGCAAGATGCAATTTTGTTGTTGTTGAGCTGGAGAGCTTTGACCAAGCAATTGGCGAAGAGGTTTGGAGAAATGCCATGGAAGATGCGATAAAGATGATAGAGAAACATGAGACATGTGAATTGGTTGAGAAGCCGAAGGAGAAGGACGTTGTTCGGTTGAAGTGGATATACAAAACAAAGACGATGGTTCGGTGCAAAAGTACAAGGCGAGATTGGTGGCGAAAGGGTACTCTCAACAACCCGGTGCTGACTATCATGAGAAATTTGTACCGGTTGCTCGACATGAGACTATTTGCTCGTTGATTACTTTGGCGGCACACAAGGATTGAAAACTTTACCAACTTGATGTGAAGTCGGCCTTCTTGAATGGAGTGTTGAAAGACGAGGTGTGAGGAACCACAAGAATTTGAGGCAGAAGCTGAAGAAGTAAAAGTATATAAATTGAAGAAAACCTTTTATGGGTTGAACCAAGCTCCGCGTGCATGGTACGGGAATATCGATGTATACTTCTCCGACAAAGGATTCAAGAGGAGTCCAAGTTAGCCAACGCTTTCTGTCAAGCAAGGTACCGATTCGATGCTTCTCGTCTCTCTTTACGTTGATGACTTGATTTTTACGGGAAATGATGAGAAGGTGATGTTTGAGTTCAAGAATGATATGTAGAGGAAATATGAGATGAATGATTTGGGCTTGTTACATTATTTTTTGGGATTGAGGTTGATCAAAGAGAAGATGGAGTATTTATTTCTCAAATTAAGTATGCCCAAAATATTCTTGCGAAGTTCAAGATGGAGGAGTGTAATCCGGTTACGACTCCGTTGTTGGTGAATGAAAAATTGGTGAAAGAGGATGGTAGCGGTGATGCCGATGCGGCACAATATAGAAGTCTTGTTGGGAGCTTGTTATATCTTACCACTACGAGACCCGACATTATGTATGCTTCGTGATTGTTGTCTCAATTTACGCATCGACCGAGCAAAATACATTTTGGAGTTGCCAAAAGAGTGTTGAGGTAAATTCAAGGTACCAAAAATTTGGGTCTAATGTATGAGAGAAATGAAAAAGAAAACCCGGAGTTGTTTGGTTTTTGTGATAGTGATTGGGCCGGGAGTATGGATGATATGAAGAGTACTTCCGGATACATATTTACACTCGTTTTCGGAGTGTTTAGTTGGGCATCGAAGAAGCAAGAGAGCGTAGCTCATTCTTCGGCCGAAGCCGAATACGTATCGGCAAGTGAAGCTACGAAGCAAGTATTGTGGTTGGCAAAGATTCTTGAAGATGTGGGGGAGAAGCAAGATATGCCGACGGTTCTCTTTTGTGACAAAAAATAGGCGATTGTTATGTCGAAGAATTTGGTGTTCTATAGCCGAACAAAGCATATTAATCTCAAACATTATTACATTCGAGATGTGGTTGAAGATGAAGAGATCGAGATCAAATACGTGAAGACCGGATATCAATTGGCGGACATCTTCACCAAAGTACTTCTGGGCAATAAGCTTGTTTACCTTCGAGAATTATTGGGTATGCAAGGTAAAAATATTAAGGGGATTGTTGAAATTAATATTTTTAATATTGACCTTTATATTTTGTGTTATTGGGCTTATTTGTCTTGGCCCATGTAAGCATTACTAGTTTGCTTTATGTGTGAGATGTTGTGCAGTATAACGTTTTTGGGAGGAATTGTAAGAGAAAAAAAAAAGCAGAACTTGAGAGCTGAAGAAACGCCTCTGCCCTCTTCATCTATGCGGCTGTCAACATATAAAAAAAATCAGAAAATATTGCTAGAAATTTCTTATTAAAGCCAACACGAACTATATGATACGAGTTGACACTGATAAGAAAACTATCAAAAGTGCTATAACAAAATCTTGGTCTTCACACATCCACTTTCAGTTAAAACATTGAAGAAATAGTATCATTAAAACGAATGAGTAAATTCCAGTAGCTCTCCTCGTCACAGTTGACATAACCCATCTAATATTCTGCAGTAAAAATATCTAATGCATGGTTATGAAAATTACGAGGACCACTGCTTTGGCGAGCATGGCCTGCCAATTGGGACCTTGATTAGCATCTCACAGAAAAAAATATCAATTATCAAATCCGCTTAGGCGGAGCCTAGTGCCCCAGCGGCCCATCGTAATACGAGACCTAAAGTGAGTTTTAGAACGGGATCTTTTTAACGAAAATTAAATTAAATTAACCAAATATTTTATGTGTGAACTTAGCATAACCTCCTCCTTTCTTGGGGTATGAGACTGACTACTATAAATACTTAACGTTTATAGAAGACAACTTAAAAGAGAAAAGTATTTACATTTAATGTAATTTTCTAGAAAATTTGCATGAAATCTATTCATCGAACCTTCTTGTTCAATGCAAATTCTTTAAGGATGCGTTTGGATTCGTGTATTTGATTTGAATTCCGTGATTTCAAATTATAAATTTCAAAATCCTCAAATTCAAATTCATCGTTAGGCAAACGTTCGGATTTCGGAATCCGGATTTCAAAATGGAGCTCAAGCTCCAACTCATTAAGCTCGTCGAGCTCGACCTCGAACTTTGTATTAAAAATTAAAACGTACAAAAATAAAATAAAAAACTAACAAAATAAATAAGCTCGTGAGCCGGCTCGCGAGCTTTTGATCATCGTCCGTCGTTCGTCGAGCTTAAGCCAAGCTATTTTCGAACCAACTCGAAGTCGTACATCGAGCTCGAACCGCCTCGTCAAGCTCGCGAGCTGGCTCGACTCATCGTTCGTGGAGCTCGAGCCGCCTCATCGAGCACGCGAGTCGCCTTGACTCATCGTTCACTCATAATAATAATAAGAACAACAACAATAATAATAATAATAATAATTATAATAATAATAATTATTATTATTATTATTTATGAAAATTACTACGGAGAGGATTTAGATTTCGAAAGCGGACCACTTGAGGTCGAATTTCAAAATCATCAATTAACAAAGGGTTTGAATTCACCTCGGATTTGGATGAAATCGAAATACAAATCTGAGTGGTTGTCAAACGGATGATTTGGAGGAAATTCGAATTTCAAATCGAAATCCGTGAATCCAAGCAGACCATTAATTAATTTGCTTTTGAATTTCATTTTTTTGCTTCTAATTTGATTGAAATCCAAATTCAATGTTAGTCTTAAATCGAACTGCATACAGATCCAAATTGATGGATACACGGAACATGACCATCTTCAATTTAGGCTAGGTACCTTTTAGTTTGTATGTGTGGTTGGACTGAACCAGATGTGGACGGACCTCGTTTAGGCAGAAAATAAGTATTGATTTTATTATTGTTTTAACCTCTCCCATTCACCATACACAACGAGGCAGCTAAGGTGAGCCAAAAAAAATCAAAAACCGCTCATATTCGATTTTCAAAACCCGAAGAAGCAGAGATCCGAATGAGAAGATCAGATTAGATATATGATCTGATTTATATTACACGGACATGTCTGTGCTAAAATTCGGATATCTCGTATCCGATTTTATATTTTCGAAGAATAAAAAATTAAATAATAACTCAAATTTTATATATCATTGTAAAGAATTAAACTTGAGTGCTTTTTGAACTTTCCGAGCGTGATAATCGAACAGATTACATGACTCTCAACCTCCATTGTGAAGCATTCGATTAGGCACCAAGGAGCATGAAGAGTCAAATGTAATGGTCAAGAATCGTGTGTGAGATCATATTTATTGTGTTCAAATATATTTGTTATTTTAGTCTTGTAGTGTAATTGGTAATTTGACCTTAATCGTAATCAAGCCATAGTTTAGGAACTACTTTGTAAATATACCAAACTTGGGAAGAGTGCAACAACGAAAGTGCAAGATTGAATTGAAATGCAAAATTCTCACGTGTCTTCGAATCAAGCAAACACCACGAGCTTTCAAAGACCGAAGTTGCCGCTCGTATACGCCTCTCCAAATTTCAAATCGAATTCTCCGATCACAACACAAAGTTAAACTAAAATAGGGAGAGTTTTGTCACTATAAAAGGGAGAGATGGAACACAAAAAGAGGAGATTGTCCGAAACAAAGGGAAATTCTCCAATAACCGGCAAGCGACTTCACACACTTTCCGGCATTTGTGATACGAACTTCAAAGAGAAAATTAGAAGGAATATCTGGTGCCGAGAAGAATATTATAAGACATGGTAAGCTTGAAGTTCTCCAGAGAAGGAAGATCACAAGAGAAGATAAAGGAAAAGATTATTCAAATAATCTCATAAATGGGAGATTGTTAGGCCTTGAAGAATCTTTTGAAAAAAGAGACAAGATAACCGACGCAAGCGAAGATTGAACACAAAGGGGGGTATTGTTCGATCACATTTATTGTGTTCAAATATATATATGTTATCTTAGTCTTGTAGTGTAATTAGTAGTTTGAGCTTAATCGTAATTAAGTCATAGTTATGGACTACTTTATAATATACCAAACTTGTTTGGTATATATACAACTCTAATGAATTGTGTTAGGGTTTAACAATTTAGAACAATTCATTTAAATAGAAAACCGAGCTTTACAACGTGAAGAACGCTCTCAAGCTTCCGCACCAAATTCAAACGTGTTCTTCGTAAGTTTTACATTTTCTATCGAGTTTTTCACCGAACTTAATCGTGTTGGATATAATCGGACCTATCATGTTGGAAATATAAATTAATTAAATACTCGCTTCATGGCATGTCGATCATTCCTAGTAGAAATATGGTATTGTCTTTGTGTGTCCCTAGATCCAACAATTAAAACGAATTTATAGAAGAAATTAAGATTTATTACCGTGTTTGCGGAATATGGGGTTTCTCGGCAATCTTCACTTAAATACTTATTCTTCAATTCACAAAATGTTGCGCTAACAAAAATGAGAATTTCGTGTGTTACTTGGCTGACAATCAACTCCCACACACCTATATATACCAAGACATATTTTGGTAGACTTATATTTTGGTCCCTAGACTTAAAGAAATTACAATTACACCCAAAATACAAAGATAACTATAAAATCGAACACAATTTATGACTCACCAGTTTTCTTTTGCTGATTAGAGTCGAATAGTTGTGTCTGAGTTTGTTGTTCCCAGCAAAAGGTACTCCGCTTAACCTACGAAACATCTCGATCATTTACCCAAATATACAACAATAATGACACGAATTTTATGAAAAATGGCTTCCAAGTTTTTAAACAAATTTATTTTTTTAGTTTTACGTAATTTTTCAAATTAGACATTAATATATAAAATTATATACTTGAAAATTTGGGTGAAAGAGCAACCAACAAGCCATATCAAGGTGACATTTGATGAATTTGATGCTTCTGATTTGGATTTGAAAGATAGTTGAGGCATTGGACATGATTATTTTGGATTTGTAAATTTATTATTATTTCTTTTTTTGACTTTATATAATTTTTTGATGTGATGATTTGATTATGAATACGCGTATGTGTTTTAAGTCGTATATATTTATTAATGCGTTTATGTCTCATATGAATTATCATGTGTAAGAATTGTTTAAGAATTGTTAAATGATATATATATATATAATATATATATATATATATTATTATGACAATGAATAGAAAAAGGGCTCAACTTTGAAAAAAAATAAAATCAATTGTAAAGAAAGAACGTTTATAATGCAGTCTGGCAACGAATTTTCATCATATATACTTGTTATTTTATTTTCTTTTAATGTTTTTAGCCTAATCTCCTAGCCTTCATCGACACTAAACAACGCGAACTTTCTAGCCCTTTCCTTACATTATCATTAGAAAATCAATTGGCTAAAAATATATTATAGATGATGGTTCGTTTGAATTCCCGGATTTCGATTTGAATTCCGAATTTCTTTCAAATCATCCGTTTGACAACCACTCGGATTTGTATTTCGATTTCATCCTAATTCGAAGATAATTCAAACCCTTTGTTAATTGATGATTTGAAATCCGACCTCAAGTGGTCCGCTTTCGAAATCAAAATTCTCTCCGTAATAATTTTCATAAATAATAATAATTATAATAATTATTATCTTTTATTATTATTATTATTATTATTATTATTCTTTTTCTTATTATTATTATTATTAGGAACGAACGACGAACGACGGACGATGATCGAAAGCTCGCGAGCCGATTCACGAGCTTATTTTATTTTGTTAGTTTTTTATTTTATTTTTGCACATTTTAATTTTTATAAAACGTTAGAGGTCGAGGTCGAGCTCCATTTTGAAATCCGGATTCTGAAATCATAACGTTTGCCAAACGATGGATTTGAATTTGAAATTACGATTTTGAAATTTATAATTTGAAACACGAATTTCAATTCAAATACACCAATCCAAACGCACCCTTTAGGCAAACAATGTTGGAAAGGTGATATAAATAGGAAGAATATTGATGGTTGACCTTTCTTCAACGTTCACTCACATACTAGTCGCGAGTTTGTCCGCCTGCAACTCAACCAGCTTAAAACAAGAATTGTAAATTGTCATTGATTGCAAATTTAAAATTTAAAAACTAGTTACCAAATAGTTTGAAAAGTACACAGTAGTGAGTAGCACGAGTCGATTTTATTAATCGGGCCAGCTGTCCACATACTAAATATATGGACAAAAGATCCATATCTCAGTTCTCACCTATTATATATATTATGATATCATTCTCTTCGCTTATAAAATATTGCAGTTAGATTTCGAGATCACCAACTTGTAAGACGTTGCTCACATGAATATTATTCAGTTTATTTATAATAAAATAAATGCGTACACCGTAATTGTCGACGCCGATGGGGGAAGCAATCGTGATCCATGCGTGTTAAAATAGTTGCCAAGTCGTTTTCTCCACTCCACGTTTATTTTGATATTAGATAATGTAAAATATACTATACAAAATTCATATTACGTGATTCACGACAAACATAATAAATGAAGCAGTGGGGGGTTGGTCAGCTGTTATAAAACCACGTCAACACTAAATAGAACTGTGCATCGTTGTATTTAAAGAGTCAAATTGAAATCTCGTACGCCACGAAGATGGACACAACGCCGTTGTTGCTGCCGCAGGACCACAAGATATACGCAGACGGCGACTATCTGGAGGTCAAAGGGCTGAGCTCATGGTGGAGGGTTTTCTGCATAGAGTCGAGTAAGCTGTGGAAGATAGCCGGGCCAATAGCTATACAACTACTTTGCCAGTTTGCACTCTTTACAGTGTCGACAGTGTTCTTTGGCCACATCGGAGACTTTGAGCTTTCGGCTTTCTCCATTGTAAGCTCACTCGATATATTGGGTTATGGATTTCTGGTACGTTCTTGCTCTGAAAACTTGTTGGTTTGTTTCTCTCTCTATATATATATATAGTATTAGACCATATTAAGGTTATGTCTTTATCGCTATTGCCACCGTTCTTATTATTCTTTTCTTCCTTTAGTTTTGTTTGCTTAAATAGACATCATATCAACCATTTCAAAGAAACCTGAGATATATGTAATTTTTTGGTGGTCGGCTTCGGAATGCCGCCTATACGTGGTTTAAAGCGCGCACTGAGTCATATAAATTGGGCGAGATAGCGCGATAACAAGCACATCGACTCCGTTCTGGTGTCATTAAAGTTTAGAATCTATGATAGTGGAATTTTTATAAGGAATCGGATATATGAAATACTGAGTGTTGCCTATCTATTGCTAGTTAATATTGCAAATGAACAAAATTGAATAGATCTAGCATGATATTCTACTCGTATTCGATTATCCAATCGATTATCTCGTATTCGATTGCTAATACGAAAGCCATTTCAAATTCAATTTGCATATTCGAATGTATATTTTTGTTTGTTTCTTTTTAAAAATCGATTGAAGAAAAAGTCGATAGTTTTATATATGTTGAATTATAATATATTATATTTAACTATCTATTGAATTACTCGAATAAAATATTCAAATATTTCAACCGAATAGTGTGATATATGTATTCTTATTACAAAACTATTCGAATGAGAAAAACTACTTTTATTCGAATTCGATATTCGAATATTTCGAATTGAAATCTTAAATTTACGAATCAATTCTGGAGTCGAACAATAGTAAACTCGATTCATTTAGAACCCTAATTGCTAGTGTGAATTAAGTCATTACAATTTTTCATTATGGATCTGACCAACAGTTAACTAGATGTACTTAGCATACCAACCTTCCCATCTTACACATAACACTCCCTATTTTTATTCCGTTGCAAGTCGATGTAAATATGATAATAAATCATCACCACCGCCGTCGTTGCATGCAGCTAGGCATGGGCAGTGCGCTCGAGACGCTATGCGGCCAAGCGTTCGGGGCAGGCCAAGTCCGCATGCTCGGGATCTACATGCAACGGTCCATAGTAATCATGATCGGCTCTTGCCTCCTCTTACTACCGCTCTACACCTTCGCGACCCCAATCCTCAGAGTCCTCGGACAAGAAGCCCATATATCCGAGCTAGCCGGAAAGTACGCCCTATTTTTCATCCCCGAGATCTTCTCCTTCGCCGTGTGCTTCCCCACACAAAAGTTCTTACAGGCTCAGAGCAGAGTCACACTCCTTGCGTGGATCGCTTTCACTGCCTTGGTCTCCCAAGTTGCACTGTGTTGGTTATTCGTCCACGTGTTCCACTGGGGTCCGATCGGCATCCTCGTGGCCTTTGTATTAACCAACTGGGCCATCGCAATATCGCAGTTGGTGTACATCGTGGGTTGGTTCGGTGAAGAAGACGGTTGGGTCGGGTTTTCGTGGGAGGCGTTTAGGGATATTTGGGGTTTCGCGAGGCTTTCCCTTGCTTCGGCTGTCATGTTGTGCTTGGAAATGTGGTATATTTCGGTTATAACGTTCGTGGCGGGGAATCTTAAGGATGCAGTAACGGCGGTTGGTTCGTTTAATATATGGTCAGTTTTTTATAATTTATTTTTTCTTAATATAGGAGTTGAGTTTGTTTGCGAGTAATTTTGAATACTTTTTCGTGCCCTTTCCGCAGTATGAACATCAACTGGTGTGAATTTGTTGCGTTCCAAGGAATCAACGCTGCAATAAGGTAAATATGGTCGGTCCTTTTAGCTTTTCGAAATATTTAATAGACTGAGTCAAACAATAAGCATATGAGGAGACTTTTTTCTTAGATCACCATTTTCCAACTCTAACTTTTCGTCGTTGTAGTCGGTCAACATTATTATAATTATTATATTTGTGTAGTTTACTGAGCTTTTTCGCCACCAAATTGTTCAACCTCGGAAAATTTCATAAAGCCACATGCATGTATATAAACTATACAATTATATAGAGATATAAGGACTGCTTCACTATCGTATAGAGTTACTATATACGAGGAATTGGGTAGACGATATATTAGAAGATTCTAGTGACTTGATTCATATCAATTTGATGAAACGATAACAACAATAATCAGGGTTAATCCATGCTGATAACGTGCATTGATCGATCACAGTCTGCCATTGATTATTTTTTTATTCTCTTTATTGTGTTTGTGACTTTAGTTCGTCACGTCACATCTCCCATCATTTTTAAATTATATTTATTCTTCACCGTAAGTGGGAGAACAATTCTAGGATTAGTTCCTCACATCATATCTCATGTCTAGCTTGGTGTACCATTTAATACATTTGCTAGTATATATTCCAGCGTGTCACTAAGTTTCACAACTAATCGTCATATTCATCGATGATGTCATTATTATACTTTTTATGCAGCGTTCGCGTCTCTAACGAGCTCGGCTCAGGGCATCCACGAGCAGCCAAATACTCTGTATATGTAACACTGCTTCAATCACTAGTGCTGGGGATAATATTTGCCGTTACAGTGTTTTTCACGCGACATCAAATAGCCGCAATATTCACGGATGGCGTTGAGATGCAACGAGCCGTTGTTCACCTCTCTGGACTACTAGGGATTACAATGCTACTCAATAGTATTCAACCGGTCATATCAGGTATATATATATATATATATACATATATATATACTACTATGTGTGCACACCTAATGTCGGTGCAAATAAAATTATTGACGTGTAATTTAAAAAATAAATACATTGATTGATAACTAAAATAACTTGTAATAATTTTTTTATCAAAAAATGAATGAAAGACCAATTCAAATCCCACAAAATTCTTGAAACGTGGGTTAATTAATTTAATTCTTTCCTAATTATTAATTGAAGTTAAAATTTCATTGGTTAATTATGTAACACCAAATTGATGGTTTTAAAAGGATGTTCACGCTTAAATATATAAATATATATTAACGTTATGATTTTACAAGTCTATTATGTATACGTGCAGGAGTTGCTGTAGGCGGCGGATGGCAAGCATTGGTTGCTTATATTAATTTGGGTTGTTACTACGTTGTTGGTCTACCTTTGGGAATTGTTCTTGGTTATGTAGCTGATATGGGAATTATGGTAATTACCATTTACCACACAATTACTATATGTATTTTTGGTCATTGCGTTGTTAATTTTGAGTTGAAGATCACATAAAGAAAAGGTGAGGTGCTATTTTCAATTTCAGGGAATTTGGGCAGGCATGATCATTGGAATTGCTATGCAAACATTATTTCTTGCGTTTGTACTATATAAAACGGATTGGCATTACGAGGTACGTAAAATATGTCGTGTGGGTGTATATATTTGTAAATTTTCCACCAAACAAAGGCTTACAAACCTTATTAGATTCAAGTTATTGCAAAATCTTGATTAGTTGCTTTGCCAATCAAATAATATTGAAGCTGGAAGAAAAACAGAAAAAGGAAAGTTTTATCTATTTTTAGCTCATTTCTTTGTCTATAATCTGAACGTCCAATCTATGAATAATCTCTCTACTACAGGTTGAGCAAACAACAGAACGCATGCTCAAATGGGGAGGCAAAAATGGAGCAACTGAAAATAGTATCTGAATTTTATGAAATCGTTGATGTTTCTAGCGAATTAATGATTCCTCGGCTAAACTAGTTTACAGGTTACTTTCCCATTTTGAGTAGTAGCAAAAAAATCCGGGGTTTGATTTGAGTTTTAATTAATGTAAAAATGAAAGCATTTTGCCAATGAGACTTGGCATAATGGGTTATGCTTATTTGAAAGGGTAGGGATTTCATGTTTGAATGCCACAAATGACATGCCCTATTATGGCTTAGATGGATGGTTGGCATAGTTTACGGACGATTGCTCCAACCTTCGCGTTTACTTGGTTTGGTCCAACGGAAAGAGTTTTTCGGCTTAAAAAAATAAGAGAGTTGGGTCCAACATTTGTCAAACTTGTGAAATTGAAGTACATAAAGATTTGACAAAATGTTTTTGTTATTTACTATTTATTGAATTCGTAGAGTTAATGATCATAATAATATTTTTTTCATTTTAACATTGTAGACGAACATGAAAGAACACTATCGTGACTAATTAATAAACTTCATTTAGTGGACTTCAATCTCTTCCCACAACATGCTGATTAACATAAGGATTTTCATTGTTAGGATCGGGTTGATACTATGTAGTGTTTAGAGGGTGCGGGTGGAGTGGGGCGAATGAATACTACTCGATTTTTCTAAGTATATGTTACTTAGTACCGAAAGGGTCCGATACTGTGTAAACTTTACGGTTTTGGTATTTAGTCAATCACTAGTGACGCGGAAGATATCACTGCTGAGTACGGAAATATGTTAGTGAGAATGTGTTTGTCACCGAAATTGTTTATGGAAGTTCAGAGTGTTAATGAATTCCTACATCTCCCCTTTTTTCCTCAGGAAGGCACCCTTTAGAAGTATGGTTTACTTTACACGTAGAACCTACACATTCTAAAACTACAACGGCTTTTTAAAGTCCGTTGTTTACAAACTATTTCACTCAAATTCTTGAACACTCAAAGTCGTAAGAACTTTTACAATCTCTCGTACCGAATCTCTTCGTAGTTCTTACAAAGTCATTTTTTATGTCTTGAGGTTCTTCGGCTATTTATACTCCACGCTCCAGAAATAACCATTGTGATTTGAATGCTCGAGCCCGCTATTGCATCATTAACATCTTTTCCTCTTTCGAGTCATGCCTCTCTCAGAGTTGGCTCTGCGTCTGGGTACCACTTTTGCTACTTTGGGTAAGCCTTCTACTCAGCTTCAGTACTCAGCGCAACTTTGCATTCAATGCTCCAGTTTGCGTTCTGCACCTTATCCTTGATCAACAGGTGCCTCGTCAACACTCCGGTACTAGCTCGCCTCCAGCTAGTATCCGATACTCAGTTGTAGTTCAGGTAGCGGTGTATTCCGATTCTTGCTCAATCACCAAAACTTCAGTATACATCAATTTCCCCCTTTTTGGTGATTGGCAAAACCTTCGTCAAGGCCACCAGAGAGCTCTCCTTCCACTTCTCAGCCTCTCTTCTCTTTCTCCTTGGCGATCTTCGTAAGCTCCTTTTGCGTGATTGCCTTTGGGTAGAAGACTCTCTTGACATCGGGAAGTCGGACGACTTCACTCAGTTGATCCTCGGTGAGAGAAGATGGAATATCCCTTAGTCCATGCAGATGGTAGATACGCTCAAGCGATCCTTGATCCGGTATTACCAGGGCGATGACTTGGTTCCGTTCTTCACTGTTGTATGTGAACCTTGCACCTTGGTAGTGTGGAGTAGCAAACGAAGCACTGGTCCGTGACCTCGTCAGTATCGGAACAGGTTGGGTACTATTGGCGTAGACTCGAGAACCAAAGCCTGTGCTTGCTCTGATGTCTGATCTCTGGTGCCAGTCTTGAAGCTTTCACCACCACGCTTTCCACTTCTTCCCCCTTTTTGGCAATTATCGTGCTAGTTTTGCCATGAGCTGCCAGATGCTCGACGACGACAATGAGTTGTTCGGAGAGGACTTTGATCTCGTCCGGGACACTCTCCGGACTTCGGTGAGGTAAACCCGCAGTTCAGCTTGGCTAGCAGCGATCATATCCACCTTTTGTAGAACTTCTTTGGTGGACTTGGTGGATTCGCAGAGCTTTCACTTAATTTTGTTAAGCTCCCAATCGGTGTTCCTTAAATAGACAATTCCTCACGAGACGTGCTCACGAATCTCTGGGTGCGGGCAAGATGGAGAGGGAGCGAAGGCAAGAGGATGCTGAGTCGGTCTCAGACTCCGCTCTAAAGGTTGGGCTTCTTGTGGCGGAGTGACCTCAGCAGCGTGTGGTGATACCGGAATACCGACCACTTATGCTCCATGCGGTTCTTCATGCTCAGTTGACATCTCTGGAGCATGGTCGACATCTTATTGATAAGTGAGAAGTTAAAGCGCTGATGTCGGCGGAGGCGGTGATGACATTCAGGCTGAAGCTTCTATAGGTGTTGGTGGCAGACTTTGCTGTTGGGAAGCCTCTTGAGCCCGAGGTGAAGTTCTCTCCATGGCCTCTTGCAAAACCGGAGCTGGCTGTTCTGCTTCACTAGCCAAGCCGGGGAAAATCGATGTGGTTTTCCTTGGGGACACAGGAACCGGAGTTGGGGCCCTCTAAGTTGGTGAAGGTAGAGGATCTTGAGGACTCACAGCTGGCGTATGAGAAGTCCCTATATTCCGGTTCTGTAGGTGCTGAGGTCAAAGAGTTGAGTGGTCCCCGCATACGCAGCTCTGCACGAATGACCCCCACACGCAACTGCAACGATACAACTTTCGCCTGAAGCTTATTTAGTATCTTCGTCTCGCGGCAGGCTTCCTTGTGGGATGGGTAAAAGATGCTTCTCGTTTGAAGCAGATGTGAACTGGTGCAGTCGGGTGTGCACCTCAAGAAATTCCCGACATTGGATTAGAGTCATGGGCGAATCTAACCCAAGTTGCTCCAGCAATCGGGTGCTCAATGGCCATAGTGCTGCCAACAATGCGCTTTAAGATGTTGGCCAGAGCCATTCCTAGCCGCACATTCCACCATTCTTTGAATTCTTGAAGCCAGGTTGAGAGCGTCTTGGATGTGGACTTCAACGGCGCTCAAAATCGTGGCTGTGTATGATGAGTGGCGAGGGCTGGAGCGAGACATTTTGCCATTCGCACGTGTGTGCTTTTTTCCTTTTGGAGGGCGCTGCAATGGGTTCCCTAATGACGATACCCAGAATTACGGTGCGGGCAACCGCCTCAGGTCGGTCGTCAACCGCCGTTGGTTGTACATGGACCAGTTCGAGGGCGGCAACATCTTCTGTGCCCCCTCTCAGAACCGCCAGAGTGGATTCACTCTGGAAACCGGTTCCGGTTTCTTGCCTCGTGCTCTCCCCAGTTCTGTGTGTAGGGATGCGCCCCTATCTACTGCGCGACTGCGGAAGATCTCAGTGAGAACCTCTAGAGGTGGTTTATTGATCTGTAGCGCTAGGCACGTCTACTGCAATTGGAGCCAGTACTGGCTGTGAGATGTCAAACAATGACTTCTCCTTTGGTACCGCAACCTTCTTTTCCTTGGGCTGCGGTGCTGGTGTCTTGGCCTTGGACTATGCGGGAGCCGCTCTCTTTGTCCCTAGAAGGAGAAGGTGGGAGGGCCACCTTCGGTATTGAGTGAAAATCAATCACTCGTTCGTCGGAGAGGTAATCCCTTCGGGAAGTGTACTAAAAAACTTCCCCCATTATCTTATTCTTCAAGATGTGGGTGAGCTGGGGTCCGAAGTTCTTGATGAGGCAAGACTTTGCCCGAACCGTTGCTTGGAAGGCCTTGAAGAAGATGGTGCCCCGATCCACGTCTCTGTAGGTGAGAATGGCCACCATTGCGTCATGTTTCTCACCCGTGAGCATGTCGAATGCTCTAGCCTTTCCAAGTAGCCCTTTTGCCACAATGTCATGGAGAAAGCGATATGCGGGCTTCAGTACCGCCTTTCTGTCGGAGTGTGGATCCGTCCAAGGACATTTCTGATTTCAAATCTTCGCGCATGTCTCCAGTCGCCTCGCGAGGATTTTTCGGTCCCGCCATTAGTAGAACGAACTCTTCGACGAACCATGTCTTCGTTACTTTAACATCGCAGTTTTGAATGCGGCTAAAGATGAATGTTTCAGAGAGGAAGACGACGTTCTAGTATCCATTATGTTTTTGGTAGGGTTTTCTATTGATTCTTTCTTCATGAGTTCTACGCAGTTGTCTTTTACTCATGGGCTCCCACCTTGGACTATATTGTGGTGTCGTTTGTGCAGAGTTCTGAGGTCAAGGTTTATAGCCTAGTCCGTATCTGCTTTTTACGTCAGTGGGTGGATACCAAAAGTCGGCCTTCTCCATCGGCTCTGAGTACTTCACGAACATGACAAATTTTAAAGTCGTGGGAATGGAGTTTTGTGGCTCTGGGCTATATTCCAGACCCATTGTATCGCTAGGTTTCTTTGATAGGCTTTGCAGATTCTCAAGTTTCCTCGATGACTCTGACCAAGATTCAGACATTTTGTGGAAATCTAGAAACTTGGGTTTTATCCTTGTAGAGTTTTCTCTGGGAGATTCATTTTCAGCTCTCAGAGAGATCACCTCAGCCTTAGCTTTGGTGAGTTCTTCATTGTCAGTTCATGATTTCCGGTTCTGTACTACTTTCTTGAAAGTAGCGATTAGTACTCCTTTGTCATCTCATGTAGAGCTTGTACCAGATACTCACGTGTGAATTCAGGTTGAGAGAAATCAAATACCTCACATTCGTCGATGATTGCCATTAGACACTCGACCTCATCGCTCGATTCCTCTTTTGACTCTCAGTCGCCAGAGTCCGTCTCCGCCCATTTTTTGTTCATCCGCTACGAGGGCCTTATGCTTCCTGCGGAATGTTTTCATGCTTTCCTCCTTGCCCTTGTCATTTCTTGACTTCTTACAGTTGGCAATGAAGTGGCCTTTCCTGCCACAGTTAAAACAAACATTATTATTCGATTCATCCTTAGTACTTTTCTTACCCGACTGCGGCGAGTAAGTGGACTGATTTATCTTCATGAAACGCCCAAATTTCTAGAGTGTCATCGCCTCTTCACTCATGTCCTCTGCGAACTTTGAAGTACTTTCAACTATCGTGAGACACCTTTACTGGTGGTACCGACGTATCTTTCATCCGAGTTTGTAGCTCGAATTCATAGGCCTTTAGGTCGGAAAAGAGATCGTGCAGTTGTAGATTGCTCAAGTCATTGACCTCCCTCATGGCCATCGTTTTTACGTCCCATTATCTAGGGAGCGCCTTCATGACCTTTATGGCCATGTCTCTATTTTTTATCATCCTCGCAAGTGCTGAGAGGTCATTGATTATGGTGGTGAAGCGATCTTCGAACTCTATCGTGGTCTCCCCGATATTCATCTTGATCGAACCATATTTTTGAATGGCCACCACGAGTTTGTTTTCTCGGGTCTGCCCATTCCCTTTGCAGATCTTGCAGAGTTTTCGCTAGACCTCCCACGCTGTTTTACACATAATGACTTGTCTGAAGGTTCCCGTGTCCAAGGTTTTGAACAGTGTATCATTAGCCACCTTGTCGCGGTTCATCAGCTTCTTCTTAGCGTTAGTCCATACGCTTTGGACCTTAGCAATCTATTGAGGTTGTGTAGGGTCACTAGCATGTGCATGATTGATCTTAAGGAGAGTAGGAGGTCCTTCAGTGACAACATCCCACATGTCCTTGTTTTGCGTGGACAAGGGAGATTCAATTTTTATCTCCCATTCAAGGAAGTTTTCTCTGCTGAACATCGACATCATGCTGTAGGATTCTGGTACTTAGTCAATCACTAGTGACGCTGAAGATATCACTGCTGAGTACCGAAATATGTTAGTGTGAATGTGTTTGTTTGTTGTTTGACAACGAAATTGTTTATGGAAGTTCAGAGTGTTAATGAACTCCTACGTCTCCCCTTTTCCCTCAGGAAGACACCCTTTAGATGTATGGTTTACTTTACACGTACAACCTACACCTTCTAAAACTACAACAGCTTTTTCAAGTCCGTTTTTGACAAAGTATTTCACTTAAATACTTGAACACTCAAAGACGTAAGAACTTTTACAATCTCTCGTACAAACTCTCTTCGTAGTTCTTACAAAATCGTTATTTATGTCTTGAGGTTCTTCGGCTATTTATACTTCACGCTCCAGAAATAGCCGGCGTGATTTGAATGATGGAGCCCACTCTTGGAGCATTAACTTCTTTTCCTCTTTCGGGTACTACCGCTCTCAGAGTTGACTCTGTGTCTGTGTACCGCTTTTGCTACTTTGGGTAAGCTTTCTGCTCAGCTTTGGTACTCAGCGTAGCTTTGCTCCAGTTTGCATTGTGCACCTTGTCCTTGATCAGTAGGTGACTCTCATCACTCCGGTACTAGCTTGCCTCCAGATAGTATCCGGTACTATGTTGTAGTTCAGGTACCGGTGGATTCTGGTTGTTGCTCAATCACCATAACTTCAGCATCCATCATTCCTCTCTCGAAACTTGATCTTGAAAGATTCCTCCACCAATCATAAGTGAATACAAATAAATAGAAACTTATGTTGTTTGTAATTCCATTTTTCTTAAATTATTGCGAAATACTTTTGTATTTTGCATCTGTGGAAGCTGATGCATTGCATAATTGATCACCGCGATGAAAGAAATGCGTAATTACCTTATTGCGCATTCTTTTTGTTTGCAAAAAGGAAACAATAACAACGCCTTCCTAACTGATAAAACAGAATCACCAAAGGTTTATTTAGTTTTCGTTTGTGGTATCACTGCAAAGTGTAAATATGATCGACCACCGACACCATCACAAACAAAGTTTTTGTGATGGATTTGTATGGAATGTGCCCCCCTGTTTTGAGGATTAGATGAATTAGGGTTACAACTGATGTAGTATTCGGATCCGCAATGTTCTATTCGGCTAAAATATTGCCGAGTTTTGTGCTCTGCTCGATAGTGAGCAATGTTGTTTATTTATCGTATTAATTCTTATATGAGTCATTCTATAAAGGAAAAAAAATCAAACACTGTGGAAGTTTAGTCATTGATTATGCTAGGCAGAGAGGGGACACCGATGAACTAGTAATCTCCATGTTGAATAAGTCCACAAGTCTAAATATCCGGTAGGATGACCGGATCGATAAGTACGAATTGTTTTTTGACGTGTCTTAAGTGACCTTGTCAGTCATTCACTCGATAGTGGGAGCTCGTGACATTGATACAAGAAGAATCAGGGGATTGTTTGTATTTGGACTCTGACTCGTAGTTTTGATCGAACGCATGCTTGGGAAGTCAATTAGTCGATCCACTAACTATAGTAGATTGCGTGAACGTTAGACCGAAGTGGTCAACGTGGAGTTTGATTCGGGGTCTTGACTTGTCACTAGATTAACTAGGCGTGATTTGTCAAGTGCATGGGTCGTCGGTAAAACGCGGTATTGACAACGGAGTACGATTGCCGGTTTGAACCGCCGAGAGGGATTCACGGCATTGAGTAAATCGAGGTATATGTCCTATGAAAATATTGGGTGCAGGAAATTACAAAGTCTTTGGCCAAATAATTAAACTAACTCACGTTTGAACGTGGATTTTGCTTGTCTCGATGTATCATAGTGTCATGTTCAGTGAGTTTGACAAGACATAACTCTCACGAACCGGAACATCAGTGAAGGATTTATACGAAGATGTGATGATCTATAATCGGTTATAATAGCATCTGCTAATCATGAAGCTTAATGATTTAGCCCGCAAATTTCAGTATTAATCGTCTTACATCTCCAGCTATATAAAACTGTGTTGTAACCTATTTATGGCCCAAGAGAAACATCTTAGGCCTTAAAATCGTGAAGACCCATTAAGGGTCAATTTTTTTAACAATAATAAAATTAATTTGGGCTTGGCCGAAATTATAAATTGATTTGGGGCTTGGCCGAAATTAATTATTTAAGCGGTTGAATATTTATTTATTTTATTATTTGATAATAAGTTTAAATAAAATATTGTAAGGGTAAATATGGTATCGTACATTACATAATTTCGATAATCATATTAGATGTTGAAGTTAGAAATTAAGGCTTTAAATGGCAAAAATATTCGAACAAAGATTTGGCTCGAAGTTTGAATAAATAAATCTCGGCTGTTATGATATTCTTTGAATATATAAGAACGAAGATTTCATTTTCTAAAATATAGTCTAACCTAATTAACGTGGATGCTAATAGGCATAGAGTCCGTTTGGAGAGATGAGTTTATATAATATTAGTTTTAGTTGGATTTATAAAATGGGGTATGAGTTTTTCGGGTGTTTGGTTGATTTGATTAAGTAACGATGCCCGATATATTTGGTAGAAGTTTAGATGATATTAGGTTTAAATAAATAAAATTACAATTTCACTCCATTTAAATAAATACGATATTAATAGAGAGATGAGAAAGACAAGAGAATAGAGTGGAAGAGAAGAGAGAGAGATAGAGAGAGAGAGAGAGTAAGTAAGCGGGGAGAGAGGGAGAGAGGGAGAGAGAGAGACGATTTTTTAAAAAGAAAAAAGGAGTAAAATATGATAAATAAAATTTGAAATATAAGGATAATTTTGTACAAAAGAGTTGGGATTAACTAAAGGGAGGGAGGGGTAAGAGTTCCTTTAAATAATACTTTATAGGGGTATTAGGACGGTATAAGCTAAACCTCATCTTTTAATAATATTGTAAAATCCGACAGGCGCTAGTCGGGCGCCCAAGAGGGTCCTAGCACCTAGATTAGGCGGGGCGTAGGTGGTTTCTAGGCGGAAATTATACGATTAGATGTTTCTTGATTATTTTTCTCTATATACGTTCCAAGAAAATAGTAAATAACATAAGTAACAAATATTCCTGGCTTTTTAACAAAATAAATCCAAAAAAATATTATTTATAAAATCGGGTTGTTTTTGCAGTTATTGACAAAATAGGGTTGATCGCGGGTATTACCCCGGACGTCACGCCTGATAAATGCGATGACCATGTACGTTGGGCCATTATATTGGGCCAATATTTCTGGCCCATCATCTCGATCGTCGCAGTAAATAGACGCGACGTTGCGCCCATTAGGCGCGACGTCGAGAAAATATAGATCTCATATCTATTTTCTCCTTTCCTCACCCCTCCCTCACTCTCTCACTAAGTTGCCGCACCGCCCGCCGCCTCTCCGTCTGCTGGCCAGATACCAGGCAGCTCTCTCTCTCTCTCTCTCTCTCTCTCTCTCTCTCTCTCTCTCCGTGCGTTACCCTTGGCCTGCCCTCGCACCTCCGTGCCTCCGCCGCTGCCGTCCTCTGCTCCGCCGTCTGAGACCGCCGCCGCTTCACGCGTCACCACTATGAACGCTCCGCCGCTCCACGCGTCACCACCACCACTACAATGCTCCACCGCCCCGTCCCCCGTTTCATTCGCCGGCCGTCGCCCCGTTCTCTGGCCGCTTCCTATGTCCCCTCGTATAGTCATTAGGTATATCGATTTTGTAGTTCAATTGAGTTGTTCGTTCATTATTGTTTGCTTGATTATAACAGTAGACGGATCTGTATGTTATTAGCCAAACCCGTATTGTTTCCTTGGTTATAACATTGATGTTGTTCGATTTAAGATGAACACGAATGAATTTTACGGTCCGATCAATCGTTTGTTGTCGATTTTCCAGGATAGTCATCGTTGTAACGATGTGCTATCCAACACAGATGGTGCTATTGATACCCCGTTGACAGTGATGGGGCAAGATTTTACGACGGGTATGCTTACACGGTCATGTTTTGGAGAAGTTAGATACTATGTCGCTGTACGACTTCTATAGTTGTGGATATTAGAAAATAGGGAGGTGGAGGAAGGAGACACATAGGTTTCACCTGCCGGTGGGGGAGGCGACAATCGCTTTAGAGGAAGTGTGTGTGATGTGTGTGATGTGGGCGATCCCCGTGGACGGTATTTTCGTAAGCGGTGTCATCCCTCGTAAGACGCAAAAGCAGTGGGCTCGATTACTGCGAGGCGTTGACTGGGTACACACCTCCCGAAGGAGCGTACCATGGGACAAAGTTGTCTCTTCGGAAGTTTGTGGACTGGTTAGAAGAAAATTCAGTCAACGACATGAGCGACGAGCTAGAGGTCGACCGACACGCGCGTGCATACGCATTACTATTATTCAGGTCGGTGATGTTTCCGGACTCCAATGGAAGTCACACGTCGATGACCTACCTTACGCTGCTCGAGAAATCGACGAAGTGCATAATTACAGCTGGGACAACGCCGTATTAGCATTCTTGTACAGAGAGCTTTGTCATCGTGTCAGAAGAGGAAGATGAACATAAGTGGAGCTCTGCGGTTGCTGCATGTACGAAATTTAATTTATTTTCTAATTATAAAATGTAAACTATACTGATGAATTTAATTAATTATCATATAGGTTTATGCATGGATACGCATATTACATGTCCATCCCATTATCGTCCACCCTCAAGTGGTAATGCAGCCTAGTGTAGTCGATGGCATTGAGTTACTCATTCCACCGCATGCGGCGAGGTAGTTGCTCACATATTTATCCATTGTTTGACCATACGACCTCCGTAAATTCTAATTTGCATGCCATACGAGAGTTTATCGATAATATGTCGAGGGAGTAATTTGTTTGGACCCCATACAATTATCATGCACCAGAGATTTTGGCGCTATGTCCTGAATGCCGACCTCAGTCTTCTCGTTCGTGGTGCCCGTTGATTTGTTACAACATCGTCGAGTGGCACTATCCAGACTGCGTGATGTGACATTTTGGAATGATTCAGTCGGTGCCAAAACCACAGGTTGCATCGATTTAGTACTCGAAATGGCCCCGAAAAAGATAGAAGATCGTAACACAAACGACGTGAGGCCTTTTGGAGTCAACGACACTCAAGCATCGTCGATGGGAATGAGATAGGTGTCGGCCCGCAGTGCACCAATGACTATTATGATTGGTACCGTTCCGGGACCCGTCGATATATATATCCGTCGCCGATTCACATGTCGCGAGACTTTCAAATATGAGATAGTGCATTCATCCACGTGATTATTAGTTTATATAATGATTTTATTTATTATATTATTCAATAACGTCGAGGCAAATTTCGAAGTGCACTTAATACTTGAATATGTTTAATGACAGGCATAATATGTCGATGACGTGGAGGCAAGACTACGTTGTCGTGAACTGGACGGAGGATTGGATGTTATACATCGTATGCAGCGTCTACTCATCGATAGGCGTTAGCGACAGCATATCTAGTTTACCGACATTCTTCCTACGCAAGACCCAGGGGGCATCGACTTTACATCCGTTGTCGTCGCATATTCCGACGAATTTATACGGAGATGGTGGATACGGGACGTCGATGTCATCGGGTACACTACGCCGATGCAGTACACATACGACGACGACAACGAGGATACGCCACCTTACCGAGCATCTTCCCATCAGGCTCCACTTCCATGTCAGCAACAATGTCGTCCACACGAGCGTGAGGCCCCTGTTGACCATCGTCATCTGCGTAGAGAGCATCGACCTTGTAGATGTGGCACTGGATTGCATTATATGCCATACCTTTATTATTTTATTTCTTAATTATTCAGATGATAATTTTATGTTATTATGACTTATTGTTCTTATTATTGCTATTATTTTATTTTATTCACGCCATATACGGTTTTGTTACTTTCTGAGACGTGAAACTTACGTCTGGCAACCCAGTAAGAATAATGGCACACAGCTTTCTGTAAGTGAGCTTTGGTACTAGATGTCATACCCACTATGAACATGTGATTGTCCCTACTGGAAAAATCACCGCCACCCTCGTTGGCTTCTGGAGGTGCCATTTGTTATTTCGAATAAAAAGGCACGGATTGATAAGGCGCACAAGCATCATCCACCTACAATGGAATATGATTCCCGAGACCATCATTGTTTGCCTCATCGTCGCCATCGTATCATCTGCGGGATCTGCAAAATCGTCCAGTACACCACCCGCATCATCAGCTTCAGAGTCTCTAGCGTCCCTATTTTGCAAGTCTTCATGCACAGACTCAGGTTGTGACACAATCGACATATTAGGAATATCACGATTGCTCAAAGGTATGTCTATATGAGGAGCTTGGACTGAAAATCACTCATTCCTTGAATGACTGTCATGAGATCAGGGAACAAGTGGGTGGATGTGATGTTAGTTAACACGCCGGGTGCCTCTTCATTACGGTCGGAATGAATGTTCCCACTGGCCTCGACAAACACTTTAATTAAATTAAGTTATGTATCAGCATCCAAGAAGTACGACAGCTCCGCATCGTTTAAAATCTGAAAGAGGCTCTGTCGAGAATGCTGATAGTATTCATTCTTAGCATGAACGGTTAAGGAGAAAAAAATGTTGTAAATTAATGTAGAATACGATAGTATTCATTCTTCAACGAGGAATTCATAGTAAGCGCGAGGCATCAGCTCGCGTTGACTACGTCTCTGCCATTTGTACACACCGCCCTTCGCTCCTACCGATTGAATGGTCCGGTGAAGTATTCGGATCGTGGCGACGCGCGCGGTTTTGCCGCCCGCGACGTCACGAAAGTCCACTGAACCTTATCATTTAGAGGAAGGAGAAGTCGTAACAAGGATTTCGTAGGTGAACATGCGGAAGGATCACTGTCGAACCTGCGAAGAAGACCGCGAACACGTTCATCACGTCAAGCAGCCGCGCGCGGGCGACCATATCCCGCGCGCGTCCCGCCTCCCGCCGGCGTCCGTGCCGCGCGGACCATAACGAACCCCGACGTAGAGCGCACCAAGGAAAACCGAAGCGAATGTGCGTCCGCCCCGCGGTCTCGGCCGTGCGGTCGGATGCCTCTCGAAATGTCTGAAACGACTCTCGGCAACGGATATCTCGGCTCTCCCATGGATGAAGAACACAGTGAAATCCGATACTTGGTGTTAATTGCAGCATCCCATGAACCATCGAGTCTTTGAACACAAGTTGTGCCCTCGGCCAAAGGCCTCGGGCACGTATGCCTGGGCGTCACGCATCGCGTCGCCCTTCATCACCACCCCGAGCGGGAGGGGGGCGGACACTGGCATCCCTGCGCCACGCGCGCGTGGCTTGCCCAAACTCGATGCCCCAGGCTCACGCGCTGCGACAAGTGGTAGTTGGACTTAGAACCCTCCACCCGCGCGCCGTCGAGCCGCGACCCGCGTGGAGATCGTCGTGGATCCGAGGAGGATGCTGCCGCAAGGCTGTCGTGACTCCAACACGCGACCCCAGGTCTGGCGGGACCGCCCGCTGAGTTTAAGCATATCAGTAAGCTGAGGAAAAGAAACTTACGAGGATTTTCCTAGTAACGGCGAGCGAACCGGGAATAACCCAACTTGAGAATCTCACAGCTGCTCCGTCCGAATTGTAGTCTGGAGAAGCGTCCTTAGCGGCGGACCGGGCCCATGTCTACTGGAAAGGGCCGCCGGAGAGGGTAAGAGCCCCGTTATGCCCGGACCCTGCCGCACACGAGGCGCTGTCGGTGAGTCGGGTTGTTTGGCAATGCAGCCCCAATCGGGCGATAAACTCCGTCGAAGGCTAAATACGGGCGAGAGACTGATAA